>CAJUYI010001258.1:48853-60796 GCA_910591695.1 Galerucella pusilla
TAAAATATATTTTGGTACGTCTATGAAATCTACTTAAATGAATGATTTATTACTCCTTGTCCTTTCTATAGAGACTATACTGAACTGCCAATAACCCTAGAGGTTGACGAAGTATATGTTAAATCAAAAAAATTAAGTTGGTGCTTAACTTCTCCAGTTACTCAATTTTCTTCCATAACTGATTCAATGTGATTTTTTCACCTCTCAAAATAGTCCCACAATTTTTTTTCCAAATTCAATATCACTTCAGATGTGGAATGTACCGTCATTAGTATAATCACTTCCAAATGAATTACCCAAGTTTATTACACAGGAAGGAGCTATTATTTCAATTCGACCCGGTATCTATGCTAGAACTACTGTTTCCTTAACATTAATTAACTTGAAACAAATGTTAATTGAATGGAAGCGAAGAATTTATTGGCACAATAAAAAGCAGCATTCACTGCTCTCAATCAAAGTAATGAACGAAATGAAATCAGTTTGAAATAACTATGTACTCGTAGTATCCTTTAAAGCTCTAAAGGCATAGGTAATTAAATCAAATTGGTCGTCTCAGAGAGTTCTCCCAGCTCATGAGGTAGGCAATACGGATGAGTAATAATTGGCAAATGTTGTCAAGTAAATACTGTTAACCTTTATAAGAGAAGCTTATTAGTTCATGATTTCTAATACGCTTGTTTCAATAATAGTATATCATACGCCAAGATGGTAAAGACTATTATTATTGACCGAGCACGAAGATTATTTCTAGAGGGGCTTTGCCCCAAGGAGAACAAGGTGAGAGGTTTATAAATGTCTTTAACACTATCGTGTATATACATTTTTTTCCACTACTATTCAAATTTAAGACAAAAATTAAAATAATTCACAAACGCATCACGAGAAGCGTTTACTGTCGTCTGACTGAAAGGTACCTACACTGTCAGTTTTCGATGTTTATTGAACGTACTCGTTATGTGATCAGTTATTTTTGTTTGAGCGCGAATTTCAAGCTTATGGCATTTTTATCCAAATAATGATATCTTGATAGATAGTTTCAAGCAGAAAATATGTTAAAGACAATTTCCTGGGTATACAGAAGTATATTGCACAAGTACTATCTCTGAATCCTCAAATATTTGAATTTGTCCATTATTGACCTAGATTGATAATATAAAGTTATCAACCACTAATAAAGAAATTCTTCAACTTCTCAGTTGGCTAGAAGAAGCAATAATTGTCAACTTAACAGATAATAGTGAAAAAACCTCATTATTAAGGGTGTGCTGTAACTCAGCAGGTTAACCCACTGGTCACTGGACCAATGGTTAAACTACGCTCAACCACTATTCAGTAGTTAAGCCTTTTTGCGTTGTCACACAACATGTCGATGAAGGGTTACGTAACCAATGGATTTCAGTTGTCATTTACATTTAGTTATTCATTTTCATAGACGTATTCGAACACCTTGGTATAAAGATAAATAAACAGAAATGAAGATTATTGAAATAAGGAAATCAGTGTAAAAACCAAAATTACAGTATATAAAACAGTCTATCGGCCAATCCTTACTTTTATGGAAGTAAAAGCTGGATACTGTCAAAGAAACCTAAAAGTCGAATCCAAGCAATGGAAATGAAATTTTTGCGGAGAGTGAAGGGTATATTACGAAGAAATCGGATGAGAAACGAGAATGTGGGGAAGGAACTTGGAGTAGAACCAATACTCGAATCATGAGATGAAAAAAAGCTTTAGTGGCTCGGACACTTAACAAGAATGAGCAACAAACCAGTCAGGTATGTGTGGGAAGCCCGATGAATACTAAAAAGAAGAAATGGGAAGAAGCAAAAAAGATGGCAAAAAATGAAAAAAAATTGACTAATTTCATCTACTAATAACATATTTAGATGAAGATACCTACCCTCACACCTTCGGGTATAAAAAGGGTTTTTTCTACGATCACATAGAAAAGTGACATAAATCGCACTGTCTAGTTCTATGGAAAGTGGCCTTCATTCATACGCGTACGAAAAAAAAAACTTATCTGTACGTGTACGGATAAAAAAGCTGTCAAATGATTTTTCATCAAGATTGACCACTGGCAAGCTGTCAAATATATAATTTTTAATTAGATTTACCCATGTAATATCTAAATTTGAAGCGATCTATTTGAAAAGTGGAATTTTTGTCATTTTCTTGTTTAAAAAAAATTTAGGGCGCGATCGAGGATCGAACCCGCGTACTCTTTGTCAGAAGTCCTATGTGGTACCAACTAATCCAAATCACCTGTTATAATAGTAGTGAAATGTAATCATCTTAAAAGGTATTCATGATAAGTATGTAGGTATGAAGTATGATGAACAATAATGATTTCACTTTCAATTTCTATAATTATCCCACCAATTAACCAATTAATAATTGTAATGACCTACCTATATTATATAGTTAAACTACTTGAATTTTTATCACTATTGATAGTTATTGTTAATTTTGAAATCAATTATGTTGACCTTAATTGTAACATTTTGTGTATTAATATGTCAGATGTTGATTACACATTATTTGGTGAAATTATCCCGTGATCGTAGGAAAAATACTGTACATTACTCGTGCGAAAGTGATTTTTCACACTCGTTTGAATGTCGCACTCGGCTCCTGCCTCGTGCTACAATGTTTCCCACTCGTGTGAAAAATGTCACTTTCCGCACACGTTATGTAATATACTATTTGATTATATGAGAGTGAAATAATTTGACTTCAAACTTTTTATAATAAATGAATCAAAAATAACTGTGAAACGTCGATTGCAAAAGATAAATTGTCAAATTGAAGTGAATTGAAGCAGACAAACAGATAGAACAAGTAAAATTGTATTGTTCCGTGTTTGATCATAGGTCAACTTACTGAAACTTGATGGTTAACTGTTCGAAGGTTAACCAGTTGGTGAACGTCTGAATTCTCGTGTTACAACAACCTTTTAAAGTTAACCAATGGTTTAACTATAACAATGGTTTAAGAAACAATATCAGGTTTCCTAGCGACAAACTTTTCTCACAAAGTGAAATTTTCTGTGAAAATATATTTTCAGATAAACCTAAAAATAAAAGTACAACCAGTCCAACATTGTCACAAAACGAGAGCAAAACAAAAATCGAGCAATATTACTACATATCTGAGAAAACAGTCGGTCAACGCTCAGTGGAATGTCTGTCAGCAAAAGTGTATTACATTCCACCTCTCAACATTGATATTCATAGAACATTCAAACGCTCTGTGGAGGAATGTACCTATAATGGAAGTACAATACCGACAATAGTTATTTGTATACTAAGGCCGCAAAATGCTTTTTCGCGTTCCGAGAGAGAGATTATCGCCGAGGCCGCTCCGGCCGAGGCAAGATAAATCGAGGTCGTTCAGTTTGCCGGCAGTCACTATGGAAACGGCCGTAGAAATTCAGTTTGCCGGCAGTCACTATGGGAACGGCCGTAAAAATTTTTGTCGGCCGTCACTCTGGGTAACGGCCGCAAAATATCATTTTGCGGCCTCTGTTGCGGCTGCAAAATGCTTGTTTTGCGTCCGGTTGCACGAAAAAGAATATTCAATGTTCTAGTCGATCCTAGATTTTTTATTTGATGTTATGAATCCAATTAATCTTGCCACTACACACTCTGTAGCGACTGCTATACGAATGGATATTATCAGAGAATATCATTCATAAGTTGCAAGCCAAAATCGAAGGGCTGTTACCTCGAAGAAGCATGCTTGAAGAGAGTAATAGCAAAATTATTGAAATTTATCAATGCTCGAGGTATATTCGGTAATATAATTTTTTCCAAATCTTGGAACCAACATTTCTTATAATTGTCATATTGACAAGTTTACCTATTCACAAAAAATATTTTCAAATAACCTCTGAAACGCTAAGACATAAATGATGATTGCCCAGGGGGTTTTTATCAAAATTAATACCACGAGTGCTTCAAATTTTATCGATAATTTTTTCTTTTTCACGAAAACTTACTCTTTTGGCAAAAATATGGAAAAAAACGTCAGTTAGGACGAGTGATTTTATCTAAGTTCGGTATGTTTGAATGTGTTTGCCTCGAATAAACAAGTTTGAGTGATGAAAATAAACAATTAAGTGACGAAATTTGAAGAACAAGTTGTATTTGGGAAGATTATTCTTTCAACAATTTGAAAGGATTTTGCTTTATTTTTCAAATGTATTGAACAAAACAATATTCTCTTGGGTGATGGCACTGAATTGGTTTGTGTTCATTTTTCAATAAACTTTTTTTTATTCTGTCATTTAACATCGGTCTATTTCTGCGACTAAGGCTAATCACCGACGCCGGGAGCATTCCACTCCTAACCAGAAATTTTGACGAACCCACTAATGTCCCAACCAGTGGTAGCGTCCATTTTACGTCTCCTCAGAAAGACGGCATATCTACATTATACCTTGTGCTCATTGGTATAATGCATGCGAGCTGTGATATGCTAGTCCGCTGCAGGCTGTACGGGCCCTAAACGATGGTTTTCCCTGGCATGGTCACCCATCCAAGTACTAACCATGTCCGACCTTGCTTGACTGTAATTATCGCATCAAACGCGTTCCACTACAGTGCTGGGTCGTCGCCCTTCAATAAACTTCAAAGCACTTTTAGTTGTCAATACTGACAAATTCGAAGTAAAATTTTGACGTTCAATGTAAACAAGGTATTATTGATAAGGAAGCAGTTTTATCAGTATGATACCGAATGATTGGCTAGAATAATGTATTGCTATTGGTTAAAACCACCAAAATGTCAAATTTTGACAAGTGAAAAAATTATTCAGTGTAATCAACTGCTAATTGGCTATTTTTGAGCACGTGACTTAAAATACAAAGTTTTGATAGGTTTAAATGTCAGAAAAAAAAGTATCAGCTATAATATACCAAGAACATTGATAATTCGCCATACTTTTGTTACGGATTTCGGAAGCCTGCTGCTTGATATCAAAGCAGCATGCTTGAGGAAAGTTATGGCAAAATCATTTGAATTCATCAAAGTCCGAGGTATATTCGGTAAGATAAATTTTCATACAAATGGATTTTATTCAATACTCTATTGATTGATCGATTGAATTATCATTTTTATTCGTTATAGTTTTTAGCTTAATCTCGAATACGGATAGCACGATATCCATACATTTTGGTGTGCATTATTCCGGAAGAGGTCAATGCTGCCGTGTGTATCAATAGGTCCAAGGATAGAAAAGTGATATTCTTCTGTATTTTTAGTTAACGACATATGTATAATGCACACCCAAACAGATCGGCTCACGGTGATCGAGGCTTTTCTTTATAAAATGGGCCATATTTGCATAAAAAAATTGCTCGAGCCGAAAAAACCGTTTGATTATAACTTGTTTAAATAATTGCGACTTAAACAAAACGTACCGGTTTTTCGCAAAAACGCCGGGCATCTTTGGATTTAGCGGTTCAAAGCACATGAGAATATCACTTCTTCATTCTTGGACCTATTATTATTGCACACAGCAGCATTAACCGCTTCCGTACTACAAGGTTCTTGTAATATGGGCGGAGAGAACGAATTGAGATTTAATATGCAAGTCAACAAGAAACGTGTAGTGTCCTCAATCATTTATATCCTAACAGAATCCTCTGTGAATTGGTGGAGAAGTTTAGCGGAACTAGTTCAGAGAAAACTCAACCAATTCCGGGCGCAGAACAGCCGCATCAACTTAAAACAAATCTTGAGATGTTTGTGTTCTGTTAAAAGACAATCCACACTCGACTACTAGACAAATATCCAAGAACTTGATATGTCGCAAACATCCGTAGTGGAAATTTCACGTGAAAATAAATTACAATCATACAAAATGATATTGGTTTAAGAATCGTCAGATAATTATTCCGATAGACGTGAAGAGTTTACAGATATGATGATGGTAAAACATCCAAATTTTACAAGTGATGTTAGGTTTTGCGATGAGGCCAGCCTTTCCATTCGTAGAAACGTAAGTTGGCATAACTGTGGATAGTGATCACGTAATAATCCTCGTTGGATGTACGAATCCCGCACTAAATATCCACAAAAACTGATTGTATGGGTGATAATTTGGAATCATTGGAAGATAGTAATATGCCTGAGTCGGCCCGAATCTACCAAAATCCATGTTAAATTCCATTATTCGAAGCTTCCAGACAAAAATAATACCCTGAACGACGATATTTGGCTGCAGCAAGATGGAGCTCTACCTCACTATACGCTTGTGGTGAGGCAATACCTGAATAATATATCTCCCAGAAAATGGATTGGAAGGCATGATTTCATCGAGTCATCACGCAGTTACCTGACATAAGTCCTTTAGACTATTATCTGCGGGTAACTTGAAAAAAATCGGTCATAAACAAAATCTGCCAATATTCAGGAATCATAAGATTACACGATTACAACAGAGCTGGGAAGAATTGAGCAGTCAAGGTTGCTGCAAAATACATAGCAAAGTTCCTAACCTAACTTTCATTTTCAGGTTTGAAACACTATTCAATCATGAGGAACTTCAGTTTTATGGAAAAATGCACTTATTTTCAAAGAAAATGAACGAATTGAAATTAAGTACTATGGAATTTGATCCATTTGGTCCGAAAGTTTCGGTTTTATACCAAGAAGGGAATATTTTTCGAGAAAAATCTACTTCTCTGAATTTTCCTCCAATTTTGTTTTTGTGAATTTGAATAATTTTTTGAATGATCTTGCCAATAATCTCCTTCACAAAATGTCAACTGAATCGTACCAACTGTTTAGGAGAAATTTAGCATGAGCTTGATTGCAGTTCCACCTACCGGAACCGGAACCGGAAAAAAATGTCATTAAAATCGGATCAACCGTTTAGGAGGAGTTCAGTATGATCCCGATTGCAGCGCCACCTACTAGGACCAATTGTGAATCTAGACCATACATGCTTCTCCATTTGGTTCTGGCCTTTTGAACCCCAGAACCAAATCTCAGAGCAACGGTCCACCTACTTTTCGACCTATGACCTAAAGCTAAACAAAAGGTAATTAACAATTGCATGCAAAATAAGAAGAGACATGAAAAATAGAAGTTCCAGTTGCAAGAACCCAAATAATGTGAAAATAGAATACTATTATCCAATAAATGCTGAAATCAAAATTATATAAATAAATCAACAGCTATCCAATGAATGCAAATAATCAAAATATATGATATTATATCCATTATACACCAAGGGGATGAAGAGTTTTATTATTGACCGAACACCAAAATTATTTCGAGAGGGTTTTTGCCTCGAGCGAAATAAGGTGCGAGTCTTATAATAGTTATTCACGTAATTAGTGGGATATGGACATTATTAACGCACGCACGTGAAGTTTGCACGACGAGGCCGTAGGCCGAGTCGTGTAATCACATTAGTGCGTTAATAATTCCTATCACACGTGTTGCGTACAAAATTTCATCTACAACTGTTTATTAGTATTATTAAAAGTACATATATTATGAAATTGGAAAAAAAAATTCGATCCAACGTATTTTCAATAATATTGACTGCAAACATAAGGTACTGTGTATCATATTTTGTGACCATGGCAACAAAGACAAACAAGGGTGTGGAAATGAAATAAATTAGTTATGTCATCAAATTTTCAAAGTTGAATGAGCAAAAATCAGTAAAAAAAGCTCAAGCGAAGACAATCTCCTTTCGGAAATTTAATCTGCACCGTTTTTTTGTCAACAAGTTTGTTACGGCACTAAAACTGCGTTCGACAAGATATGACGAAGGAAACGCTATGAGAAATTTTTGCACAATTTCCCACAGTCCTGGATATTTTTCAGGTATTTGTGCCTGCAGCCAAAATGATTGATACCCTCTTTTGAATGCTACTTTGAGCTCCTCATTAGTGCTAAGCTCGAGTAGCTCTTCTTGCAGTACCTACCACATTTTCCACTTCAGTTTCATCATATAGATTTATTATGCATGGTGGTATATCCATCGACAGAATGTCTTCAAATCTGATTTTAAAATCATCATACAGGGCAATCAAATGTTGAACATACGTCTGAATATATTCGTCGAGGCATTCTACCTGCGATAAATTTGGAAACTGGGAAAATTCACGTCGACCAATATTTTGCTCCATAAGTTTCAATTTACCAAGAAAAGCTAAAATTTCACTCTTTGTTTTCATCAAATTGAGGCTGTCCCCTTGTAACTGTAGGTTGAGGTCATTGAATTTTTTGAACAAATCTGTCAAATACGCAATGTCTGCTTTGAAATTCATGAGGTTTTCTTTTAAAACAGAATCTTTAGTGTTCAGAAACTCTAAAACAGAGTCAAAAAGCAAATAGAATCTTGATAGACATGCACCTTTCGACAACCAGCGTACTTCGGTATGTAGCAGCAATCGTTGGAAGTCCTCATCATTTACTTCGCACAATTATTGTGCAAATATGCGCGTATTTAATGCATTGCTTCTTATTTTGTTAACTGCATTAAACACAAATTGAAGCGCTTGGTGCAATCTATCACTCCATTTTTTCGCTACTAGATGTTGTCGGCGGATGACACAGTGAATTGCAATTACCTCTGGTATAATCCTTTCAAGATGACCTATAAACCCACAATATCGCCCGACCATAATATTTGTGAATGCAATTGATTTTTCCGTAAAAAAATCATTCAGAACATTAAAAATTGATTCCCCTTCAGTGTCTGTCTTCAAAGTTTTCGCGAATAGTAACTCTTCAAACATTTGTTCGCCTTTGATAAATCGAACATATGCCAATAATAATGCTTCAGTGCCAGGTAAAGTTGACTCGTCCAGTTGAATAGAAAAATGAGTTGTTTGCAGATAATTACACAAGAAACTTTCAACATCAAAGCTCATTTCATCAATACGTCTTTGTACAGTGTTGTTACTCAAAGGAATTCCTTTAAGTATGTCAAATGAAGATTTGTGCAGGACAGTTTTTAAGACCTCTTCAACAGCAGGCAAAATTAACTCCTCTCCAATGGTATGCGGTTTCCCAGATTTTGCCATAAGTAATGAGATATTGTAAGATGCCCGCAAGCCATCGTCGTTGCTTTCAGACGTTGAAGCGAACATACTATGCACGGTGGGTCTCTTTTCATACTTTTCCTTCAATGTTTGGAAATATTTCAAATCCTTACCTATTTTGTCAGGATGACACCTTCTTAGATGATCTTCCAGCTTCGATGGTTTCATAGAGTCATTGCTCAAGACTTTGTTGCATAAAAGACACATGGGCAATCGCTTGTCTGTATTTGATGGAAGAAAACCAAATTTCAAATATTCAACACTGTACTGTCAACACTTCTTCTTAGATTTAGCCATGTTTCGTATCAATTACCTACCTGTAAATATGAAAAAAATGTTTGTTAAGTAATCTTAAAATGATTTAACAAACATAATAGATGTGGCTTTTTAAGAGAATAATATATTCAAAGAATTGTAATGAAATTAAAGTAGAGCTAGCTGGAATAGAAGTTTAATATTCCTGAACTTTCCGTTCTTATTCGAAATAAATATAGGTATTTAATTTTATTTTATTCTTTTACTTTGTATATATTTTATACGTGTACTTAGTCACTTACTAAACGCAACATACTTATTCATTACAAAACACAATCAAAACTAAGTATTTATTTACGCACTTATAAAGATAAAAAATTAGGACTATCCATACAAAACGCACGCATCACTTAAAAATACTTAAAATCAGATAGTTTAAGAAAGTAAAAAAATACTGTTATAATTTTCCTTGACCTACGAAATCTTTATTCTTGGAATGGTTTAGAACCTACTGTTTGTGGGTTTGTTTTTCCCGCAGATTCAAGTTGCTAACAAATAGATAGGTAGGTACTCACTTCTCCAACACTGGCAAACAATAATATCAATTCACTTTAATTATCAAAAGTCTGAAAACTACTTCCGTCACTGGTGAACACTTATATAGGTACACTTTCTTTTTTGAAATTCCGGAAACAACTGAGTGATGTTTATCATTCGCATTCGTATTTATATTAGAGAAAAATCCAACAAGTTCAAACACGACTTTAACTAGGCGGGCAGGCGGCGCGGCATCGGCGAGTCTTGACATGCTCTTTCTGAATATGGAATATGCAAGTTCTTACAAAAACAATTGCTAAGCTTCTTATAATATTGTCTTCCTATATTCATAGGAGAAGTCAAGCTTTTTATAATATTGTCTGCCTATATTATTGTCTCCCTATGTTCATAGGAGAAGTCAAGTCGGGTCACCTAATACATTTTTATAGACCCCCGTTAACGAGTTGTGGACCCCCATTTTTTTTCCACGCAAGCGTAGACCCATGTCGGGCTCCCGTGGACCCCTGGGGGTCCACCTGGACCACTTTGGGAATCAATTAAGTAGAACGTTCCAAATAATAAGCTAGTTGAAAACGGAATAAATCCATCATATCCTTATATGAGTGAGTTGAAAATTTGATAACACCCTATTTGTTATCACTATATTGTATTGACATCGGTCCTTGACGATTGTGCAAAATTTCTAATCAATCTGCTAGTTCATAGCGGGTCAAAATCGAGTACAAAAGTCAATATTTAATAAACATACATACATATATACAAGTCAATCTAATATATAAGATTAATAAAAATACCAATTATTCTCCAACAGTCACAGAAATTCACCTCATGAAGCTGATTAATGAACTATTTATTATCATGATCATCAAGTGATAATTATTCATTCGCTTATGAATGAGTTAATATAATGACAAATTCTATAATAATATACAACTCTGTGTCTTGATTTCGAAGTTGATGTTGGCTGACAACAAATACCACTCGGTAAATTCTGACGGCGACATTTACCACCTATCGCGCTTATTGGTGAAATCAAATAGCGCGCTTCACTGGCCTCCTGTTACACACTTCTGTTCAATTCCACGGAATAAATGCCACAAATTGCAGGTAATCGACTGGAAAGATGCTACACATCAGAAAATCTGTATTACAAACTCGCATACGAGAAACCGTTGGTGATTATTTCCAAGTTTTCTACCCCACCGCTGAAGGGGATAGTTCACAATAATTGTACGGTAACACCATTTTTCTATAATAAATCTACCATCATAGTACCATGAAATTTGAATAGTCGTGATCATTAGACAATTTTGCGTTAGACTGCACCAGTACTATTTCTCTACCTTTACTCCAGTCATTATTGACATTCGAATTCGGAAATTTAACTAATTCCAAAAGTTTTCAAACTTCTGTCAAGTGAATGGTACATTGAGACGACAATAAATCTCATTTTGCAACCTTGTCCGAAGTCCGGAACATTGTTAAAATTGCAATTAAATTAATGTTTGCTGTATGGTCGTGAAAAAAATTCCAAAAGTTCTGCAAACTTGGGGAAGTTTTCGATATAATATTTCATATCACGTATTAAATTTGCAACCAATCTAAGTGTACGGAACATTTTTTGTTATTAAAAATTAATGTTTTTTTTTATCAAACTGAAGGAAAACGTTCCAAAAGTTCTGCAAATTTGACAGATCTATCGGAAAAATGTACCGAACGATTGTATAAATTTGCAGCCTTTTACGTTGACCGGAACATGTTTATTTATAATTTTTTTTTAATTCGTGGTCATTTTTTCGAGCAAGGTGGTCTCGGAATAATTACAAAAGTTTTGAAACTTGGTTGCAAACTTTGAAAACATCTATTCTGATGCATTTACAAATTTGCAACCTCATACGCGATCCGGAACTTTATGCAATTTGGAAAAATGTAATTTTATTATTTTTTCACCTTCAAGAAAATTGCAAAAGTTCCGGATCGCGTATGAGGTTCAGTTCGCATATATATATTGAAATGTAAGAAATCTCAGAAAGTGTATTTGTAAAGGAAAACATGATTGA
>CAJUYI010001259.1:0-38646 GCA_910591695.1 Galerucella pusilla
ACATTTTAAATGTCCTATACATTTTTTTTGTAAAATCAATATTCTCTAAGTTATTCGCGATTGAAATTAACGCTTTTTATAGGAAAAAATCGACGGTTTTTGATATGATTTTCGCGGATAACTCGAAAATTATGCATTTTATCAAAAAAACTGTGGAGAACAAAATTGTAGCTTAGAAAAAAAAAGCAAAACCCTTTTTTATAATTTTTCTAAAACCAATAGGAACCGAGATATGGCCCATCAATGATTAGCTTTTTTTCCCAAATGCAAAATGTGATAGATTCAAAGTCAAATACCGGAAAAATGATGCATTTTTCTTAGAAAACTCATAGAATCTTTTTCAAAGAGCATAATTAGACCTTTTTAAAAAAAAAATTAGGTCTGTAGCATCAAAATTGAGTGAATTATGACAAAAATAATGTCACTACTGAATTTTTTATACAAAAAAATCGGTGAAAACAACCCCCTAACTACCCCCTAATTAAAATTGATCTTTACCCTTGTGCAATTCTTTCAAAATAACTCCGAAAATATTAGAGGTACAAGCGAAGTTAAAGAACAAAATTGTAGCTTTTTTTATGACAAAAAGTTTCCTGTAAGTAGATTTTTTGTACAGTTAGTATTTGATGAGATATAGCCGTTTAAAACGTCTATTGACGCACGAGCACCACCTTTTTTTAGCCCTTTAAACTCACCCCATTTAAAAACGGAAGGGTCTAAAGAGATTTAACTTACATATCCTTGTAGTTCTTGAAAAACCCTACAAAATCGTTTTCGAATAAACTTTTTATCATCAAAAATGAAGGAAATACGTTAAAAAAACCAATCGATTTTTTTTAGAAAAATTCCAATAGTATAGTATAGTTAACTTGGAAGCATAATAATGTAAAAAACGGTTTATTCGGCAGTGGGGCGTTATATATACGAAATGTTTCGTGTTCTTTTTTTGAAATACAACAGGAAAGAAACATCTGTACATGATCAAGATCAAACTGATGATACAGATATTTAAAAATCATATTTGTAATAGTAAATGTAATCATTTATTTATGTTAATCTATGTGAAAATACAGCGCATTTTTATGTTAATAAATTTTTTTTTCTACTTAAGTCTACTTTTTTTTCAATTTATATCTATTACAATAGTTGATAAAAATTGCAATGTTGTGAAGGGTGGTTTTCAAAGGTTGAAAAGTTACTTAATGCACGTGACACATTTTTTTACAACAGAATATTATTGAGCAAATCCCTATTAAAATTAATTATTTTTCTCTTGACAAAAATTTTTTTTTTACATATAACACTAATAACAGTTGATTTTTGAGGTTTAAAAAAGTATAAAATTGTATTTTGAAATTCATCATTTTACTAATTCAAACCAATTTTCACCTATCTCAAGATTTATAATGCTATTTTCTAATTTTTGACATTTAGGGGTAGTTTTCACCCCTAAGAAACAATCAAGGTTTGTCGGCATGACATGATATATAAAGCAGAGGGTGAGTTGAGCCTAATCCCAAATTTTTATGCAAATCAATCAGAGGCGAAATCATTTTTTAAGGATTCGTGATTTTTTTTACATTAAGCTGTAACAGGGGCTGCTTTTTAAGGGTTGAAATATGATGAAATCATATTACAAAGCTTAAAACAATCATTATTCAACTTATCCAAACCAAATCTTACCCATTTTCAGGTTTAAAATGTTATTTTATGATTTTTGACAAATAAGGGTAGCTTTCACCCCTAAAAACCGTTTAGCGCCATTCGGTTCGATATAGATTTTGAACCTTCGGCTATCACCTACCTCCTGTTGAAATTTCATGTTTCATGCTGGACGAAAAAATTGCGAGGTTTTACCTTTTTTTGAGCTTCATTCCCTGTACTAAAAATGTGCTTCATGGTTGGATTAGAGTTATAGTTGGAACGAATGGGTTTGGTGGTAGTAGACATTAGGTACCCATGGGTGAGTTTTGAATGGCCGATTCTTACTCTTCTAATCACTGTTAACTCTTGCCTTGAGAGACCAGCGAAGCAACTAGGTTGGGGCTGACCAATTGAACGCTGTATTTGACGAAGTGTTGTGTCAACGGTGTCCCAATGCTGCTGCCAAGTTACTTCGAATTTTCTTTCGAACATTGATTTTAAATCCTTTCCAATAATTATATTGTCGGTGACGGTAGACGAAGTTGCGATTTTTGCCTGTTGGTCTGCAAGTTCGTTGCATTCGATGTCAATGTGGGATGGTAACCAAATTGAAGTAACTGAAGTAACTTCCTTGGGATTTGATTTGAAAATTCAACTTTTGGATTATTCAAATAGTTCGCCATTTATGCTGTGACGTACATATCATGAAAGAGAAGTTAGCTACATAAGGTTTAATACAGGAAAATTCTGGTGTCTTCTTTTTTAAAAATTGTGATGACTTATCTAAGTACCTATAGGCTATGTATACAAAAAAGAGATGTTGATGTTGATGTAAACAGACCCACTACAGCTTTAACAGTTTTCCTTTGTTTAGCCATTAGATCTGCTGTAAAATTTGGCGAGTGTTCTAATATGAACTGTTTTGCTTGCCTCTGTTCTGGTGAGATCCTCCACCATTTCAGAGATTTGTGGGCGACCCACTTCTTTGTTTCTATTCTTGTTATGGTTTTTGCAGCGCCGCAGAAGGGTTAGGGTCCAACGAATGGCATTGATGAGCTTTGTTTGGCCATTTCATCCGCTTTTTCGTTGCCCTTATGACCCTCGTGCCCCGGTAACCAGGCTACCGTAACATTGCTACGCTCACCCAGTTTGTTTAGGGCCCGCACACAATCCCATACTAGATTTGAATTGACCTCCACGAAAATAAGTGCCTTTAGCGCTGCTTGGCTGTCTGTGAAGATGGCAATTGAACGATATGTTCTCTTCTGCCTTTTAATTTCTTCCACACAGTGGTGAATCGCCGTCATTACCGCCTGGAAAATTGTGACATTCCTTGATAGGCTTACTGGAAAGGCTATCCCTTGCTTTAGCACCACTATACTGGCTCCTACGCCGTCTAACATGTCTTGAATAAATGTCATTTCTGCACAGTAGCATTTTCTCTATTGTCAACTTTCTTTCAATATTGAATTTGGACTGTGCACTATAACTTTACATCATTCATTATTTTTCCCAAGTTTCCAAGTGTGTAACAGAAGCTCAAACAAGCATTAGGTGTCTATCGCAATAAATGTTTTTACGAATACCTACGTTTTATGCTGGGATTTTTTGTTATTTATTACAAAAGTATCCCTTTATATACTGTATTTCAAGTTTATTGGTTCGTTGATAATTAATTTCGCAGAAAACATCATTGTAGATGAGAATAAATCGAATCAAATATTTTCTCACGAAATTGCCAGGAGAGAAATTTCCATTTCTATCTATTGTCTGGTAAGATAGAGAAACTATAATAGTTTTAAATTATTAAGTCTACTCACCGCTAGATACCACTACTCTACAGACATGAAACACTTTCAAAATTATTACATGTAATGACCATTAAACTAAAACGCTGTACAAATAAAAGGGCCACCGATGTAAACAAACATACACAAGAAATGTGTCCTTTTTGTGAAGAAATATAGTTATTATGTCGTGCGCTATTGTTTATTTACAACGGTGACGTCTTGGATTTGAATAGTGTTGGTTTTTCTATAAAACAATGATAAATAGCGAAATTGAACAAATATTATAATTTCTTCAACCTAATGTAAAATTTGCCAAAAAGCTGATACCGAAATTACCCATTGCCCCTCCTACGTTACAGAGCTGTGATTACATGTACTTCAAAAGTAATTACAATTACAAAGTAATTTTCCGGAAAGGGAAATAATTACAATTACAAAGTACATGTCGTGAAAAAGGGGGTTTTATAGATTCAATGACCATTACATTGAAAAGGAATCATTTCTAGTTGGAGCTATACTCTCGAAAGTATTAATCATCAGTAAGTTCTTGTAAAGCAGCTATTGCTTCTTCCACCTCAATTTTGTTCAAAATAATCCATACTAAATGTTCAACGGGATAAATATATCTTTTTATACTTTAATTTTTTAACTTATCAATGGAAATCAAAAATCACTATGAAACATCAATTGCAAACCTAAATTGTCAAATTGAAACCGACAAACAGATATCACAGAACAAGTAAAATTGTATTGTTTCGTGTTTAACCTTAGGTTAACTCTGATGGTAAACTTTTCAAAGGTCAACCAGTTGGTGAACGTGTTACAACAACCTTTTTGAAGTCAACCAATGGATAACTGTAACAATGGTTTAACCTACCGATCTACAACACATCCTTAATTTCTATCCATAATTCTATCCTTAGAGATCCGAACAGTTTCATTCTTTTGAATATTCTGAAGTATATTTTTAAATCCTTCACTCAAATCCAGGATTTACGTCTAGTCTGACGGCCAATGAGTGTTTGCTTCAACGAATTCCGAGTTGTAGAAAATAGAGTGTCTGGAGTTTTAGTTGTCACTGGCGCCAACATCGGAATTCATTTAACTACAGGAGGTTACGTAATGGACACAAAATGGCCAATACTGCTCCATAAATGAGAAAATTGACACCATCTATAAAACAATATGATCGGGAGAATATTAGGTATATTATTTGTACTTGTTAGTGGAATTGGAATCAGGTTTTTAATAAAGGACCCAGCAGGGACTTCATGGAAAAGTGGTCCTGGAGGTCAAATGGGGTGTTAGGCCGATATCCGGTTTTTATATTTCATTACAACATATTAGTATTTCTTTACAAAAATTAATCTAGACATATTTTAAATCAAATTACAGTTAGAAAACTGGAAATTAAGAGTTCCTATATGTTAGCAACTTTCACTACAGATACGTCACAAACCTGAAAATGAAGTTGGCCACTTTATGATTATATGTTTCATGGACTAATAGCCAGTTAAAAATAATTGATTTCCCATTATGATTTTGTCCACCACTAACAATTAACATTGAAAAAACAGATTTTTGTTGAGTTCAACACCTCATTGGCTGGAATTTTAATATATTGATCTCGATTGAAAGTTAACATTGCGACAACAAAAATGTGCGAGCAGCAGAGGTAATTGGCTTCCAATATACGACGAGATAGTAAAGTTTAGTCTTGAGGAGAGACTACAATTTTAAGAGACATTGTTCAGTCGCCACTACCTTGTAAAATGATTTTAAAATACGAGATAAAATATTGGACACTTACAGGTCGCGGCAAATGGTTTATGTTATGCGACGCACCGATCACTTTAGCTTTCATATCGTTATTTATGTCGACAATTTTCACTTTGTCTTCATGTATGAATATCTAGCTCAGGTGAACTTCGCAAACTTTCTGATCTCCTCCTTCGTTGCCAATACGTGAGAGCCACACTTTTGGACTTTAGTGAGTTTTTTCGTTATTAATGGTTACTTAACAAACAAAGGGTAATTCAAAATCGAGATATTTTCGGATACCAATAGAATTTAATCGATGGAATATTAGTTGAGCGTCTGCTCTGTCGCCTTGAGCAGGAAGTTTATGGACCCCTTTTTATGTAAGATGAAGCCACGTGAAGTTTGCCAACTGTCTTGCGCAGAAATCAAAATCGGTCTTGTTTATCTATGTCGCAATTTCTTGCCATTGGCGCTACAAACGAACATCGAAAGTGTTTTCATGTACTAGTGTCCATTGGGAGAAGTAGAATTCGATAGATGGCGCTCTAAAATGTCAATGTCATCTTAGCAACGAGTAAAACAAATCAGCTGCCGTATAAGGCAATTGTTTTTTGTTGTTTTATTTTGCTGTTTTAGTTATTTTCAGTGTGTGTTTTGTGAAACTTTTGCTTTTTCTTTGATTGTGCTTCAGTATTTTGTGTTGTTAAACTTAATTTTAACTCCTAATATTTTTATTTTTGGAGTAGAAGGTATGGTTGATATTTGTGAACAGTACAACAAGCGTTCAATTAACTGTTTTTAGTTTCAGGTCTGATTTCGTGTTTTTATTTTATTTTTGATATAGGTAGGTTAGGTTAGGTTTGTGGTGAGTGGGCCCTCCACTGCGACTCGCAAGTCATATCTACAAAACTTGCAAGAAAGGTACGTTGGTATTGAGTAATACTTTAAATCTTTGAGGCCGACTTATTTTCTCTTTGATCTGCAATGAAAACAAAAAATAGAATTACATAACCTGTTCATAATATCTCTGATTATATAAGAATATTATCTCAGAAATAATGACAGTTGAGTTAAATAAAAAAACACAGTTTTAAACTTGTCACTGACACAAAATTTAACTAATAAAGTGCGAAATTTACGGTAATTACGTTGACTTGCATATAATACAAAAACAATGCAAAACGAATTATTTTACTCGTTGCGGCAGTTACAATTTTTTCCTCCAGAGGTCTCATTGAATTCTACTCCGCCCAATTCTATGTGAAACTATCTCGAACTCGAATGTCAATTTAACAATATGGCGCTGGTTTTGACAACAAGTTCACGCATACGACAACTTCAAGTGAAACGTGAAACGAATTCTATCAAATATTCAGAAATCTGCCGAAAATGCTATAACTTGCAATAACATATTTATTTTTCCGCCGTCCTGAGGGCCTCATTGGCGGATGACTGACATTTGATACTCAAATTCCGACTAACAGCAGACTAAAGTTTCTTTTTCAAGTTTAAAATAGTAAATTCAAAGGTTTAAACAGTGAAATTCAATTTTTTTTCAAGAAATTCCAATCATTTCTTCCAAGCTTGCAAAATTTTATCCAATACAGACACCGTCACTAATTTTTTTCCTTCGAATAGCATTTTCCCAATTTTTCAAAAGTTCTGGTATTCTACCAATATTTTTTGTACTTTAGTAGTAGTTTTTTGGACTTTAGTAGTCCTATAAGAAAAATATTGAGTATTTAATACCATGTTAATATAATAGTGCAATTTGAATGCACAATGCACCGAGGACAAAATAGCATTTCTCCCCAAATGGTATATACTATTTTTTTACGGTCTCTTTAACTTAAAAATACATATTTTGTCATTATGAAGTAAGTAGCACCAGAATTATTGTATTGGGATTTGAGCATTTATTTAGTAGTCGTTGAGTTATTGTCATAGCTACAAAATAAACAAACAAAAAGAATTGTCAAATTAAGGTGCTAGTTTGGTTTAGTTTAAAGTTTGGTTAGTGCACAATGAATAATTGTGGGTCGGAAGAGATTGTGGACATTTAATTTAAATATCAATAAATAATTCCAATTCTCTCTTTTCTTTGCATGAAAAACGTTATCCATAATGTCAACTCCCTTGGGAGCATTATACGCCCTTGGGAATAATGGACTACTTCTGTTTTGATTTTTATGACATAGAAACTGATTTCTACTCCCGGTCGTGGAAAAAAGTAATAATTTACCAACTATTTGAGAAATTTTGGATATAACATGAATATTTTCGGTTTTTATCCAATATTTTCTTACACACATTTATTGTACATTGTTTCTTCGACAGTCCTAAATGAGCTAAGTTCAGAGTTTACATTGTTTTGCTGGACTAAGCGAAGCAGATGGATTCCTAATAATTGCAGATATTGAATACAGTTACTTACTGAAGTTTTCAAAGGAACTGCTTCAACGAATAAAGTGGAAACAAGGCAAAAATAATAAAATAACAATAGTGGATGCGGTAACAAAAATAGGTACACTTTGGTAAGTTTATCTGAAGCCGTGAAAGGAATGCAGTCGAAAACATTCGATATTGCCACGCTCAACTATGAAAAAGCCAAAGTGCTAAGTATGTAGTGATGTAGAAAAGGGACTTTTTATTATTAACAATATGATTAAACGTTAATTCTTTAATGAGCTTGTTTCCTTGGATTTTTTCTATTAACATTATTTTTTCAATTTATGAGAATTGAAAGATGAACACTTTTCCAAATGTGTTATGGCCTTCTTCAAGCTCTGGCAGCGTTGTACGAAAACGCCCTTCGAATTACATAATTGGTGATTTTTATCGAAAGGCCTGACCAGCTGACCTCTTATTGGCAAGCGCGTGCGTGTATTCTTCCCTCTCACTTCCTAAATTGACTGATATTGATTTATCCAGTGGCGTTGGTATTGTCAGTGACCTGTATATTTTCAGTTTTACTTGATAAAATAGGTACCGTACGCCATTTGTACGTTTATGACATATATGCGCCATGTTTCCTCGCCTCTTACCGATGCCCCGTAGGTTCAGATAAACTTGCCAAACTATATCCATCTGCCAGAAATGTCAAATGTGGAAATTATCAGCTGGGGTGAGTTCGAGAACGTCACACTGGTTGAAATTTTGCACTTGATTGGTGGGAGTAAAGGGCGATCGTAGTGCGACGCTCCATCGAATGAGTTCTCGAACGGATTTACCTCCTTGTGGTTGTTAACTATAACCTTACTTTTTTAAATATTATTGTTCAACTTTTAAGTTTTTTTATTTTAAATGTAGACTAGATCTCTTTAATATCCCAAATTGAGTCAAAGTTGAAGCCGCGGAAAAAAACACATCCAAGGTGTAGAGATTACTTTGAAGAAGTTATTCGCAGCTGTAAGTACTTTTAAGGAGTTTCAGATGAGTTTTAGAATATTTATAACTAGCCTATAGGTGTAACATTAATGAATCTGGCGCCAAGAGTTTTAAACAGAAAAATTTTAAAAACCCTTTAGGCACGCCAATTTACCACAAATGAGGTCAATAATATTTTAAATTTGAATAGGAGAAGGAAATTAATTTATTTTTAAATTAAAAATTTAATAAACATTTATAGTCATACATACCAATCTAAATTCTAACCACAAAATATTCAAACCAAACTGACAGGTGCGATTTCTAACCAAGTAGGGACTGGTGTAATTTGAGCTTCGCTCTAAGGAGTTCTCGGAATGTGGGGGAGTACACAACAAGAAGATGCTTAAGAGTTCTCGGACACAAAAATAAGTGAATTTCATACTAGTGCGATGTTCTCGAACCTTGCCCTGATGTCAATGTTAAAAAGTGCTATTTGCAATCTGATTCAAATAAATGGGATTTAATAATAGTCGCTTTTTTTCTACCACGAATCTTAGCTAACCTAAGTTAAACTAAGTTGGCGATCGTTTTGCCAGTGAAGTTAGATTAAGTATGCCGGATTCTCAAGTTAGCAAAGTTTCTTAGCTAAGTTTAATGCCGAATGCAAGAAAAGTCACTCACTTTTGACATCTGATAAAGATTCCCTTATAAAAGCATATTTGGTGCTCTTTAATGAATCTGTTTTGAATTTGTATTTTAATCTGTTGAAAGTTATTGATTAACCTCCAAAATTGAAAGTTTTTATTCAATAAATTTTTGATTTATTAATAAGGCTATCCAGAACACGTGACCATCTGACATACAAAATGGCCGTTGGTAGACACACAAAAGATCATTTACCTGCGTTTTGCATAGGTGCATAGTTGTGTTAATAGTTTTTTTTTATATTATACGTGTTTAAAGTTTAAATAATGGCTTGTTCCAGTAAAACTGATTATCTATTGACGTTACAGAGTGACTGTGAAGAAATTGCCATAAGATACAAGGAAAAGATAAAGAGTTATTCAGGGTATTGATCCTTATACACTCATGAATAGCCCTGCTCCTATTGAAGAAACTCAAGAAGTCGACTTTCCACCATTGACTTATTTCCACATAGTGTCGTATTTGGTCCTGACACACAGCTTTTACACCAATGAACAAATGAAAGCTTATAAGAGTTTGTCAGCATACAAATATTTTCAAGCTGGATTTGTCCAAAATTGCAGAGCTCGAAGAATTGGCGAAAATATTATTGTGTTTGAACTGAACTGAACTGAACCTTTAGATTAAAGAAGACTACAGAAGACGAGTAAATTGACCGAACTAAACAGATTTCACATACAGTAATATCATAACAAAAGATTTGTGTGTCTACCAGAGCGGCCATCTTGAAAATCATTTGACAGCATCTTGGATAGGTCTATTTGTTTATCTCTTCATCCTTGTTTCTATGCAAATGCGCTTGCGCCGAAATTGTCGACTTTGCAGCGTTTGAGAAGTGCGTTCGAACTACAATTCAGCTCAGCTAAAAATTCTGTAGTTAGCTAAGCTAAGACGGGGGATAGAGAAAATGCACCTAATGTCAAAAAATGTCATAATTTTATCTTAGGTAATGCTTTAAAAACATCCAATGGCGGGTCGTCGTGAACAACCCTGTTGTCAACGTAATGGTTTTATATTTTCTTACATTTATTTCCAAATAAAAACCTCTTTGTATCTAATCCGGATTTAATGTGAATTGAATTTTCGTAAACGGTTCAAGTTACAAGATGTCCTTTTTTTACTTTTCACACATAATTTATACTTCTAAAGTGGGTAAAAGTAATTAATTTCGGTCGGTTGTTTTGTTACACTTTATAAAAAGCAATACTTTCTGAGTAATTAATAGTTTTTTAAACTTTTTACCAGCAGTCCTCTTCTCAATTCTTTGTTGTACAAAAAGACTTTTATATAGTAACTTCTACAATTTAACGAGTTTCGTTTTGAAGGACTTTTACGGCTCGGTTCTTTTTGTCGTATACTAGAAAAGAGAGAAAAAAACCTTAGGAGCAAACAAAGTTATTATTAATATCTTACGTATATTTCTGAAGATTTTCCTGTGCCCTTAAATTCAGAATATAAGATTTTATTTACTTTTTAAAAAATAATATGCAGAGATAAGTCCATTCTTGTATATATTCTTATTAATACGAAGTAGTATTGGTCAAATTGAATTAACCACTGCACTTTTTTACTTACTTTCTTTGAAAAGTGATAAGAAATGTATAATACTGTTTATTGTACACTGTGGGTCGAAATTAAGGAGTACCTACATTTTTCAATTGAAATTTTATTTTTTGTGCGACTTAAAATGCGCACTTAACCACTTGTATCCAATTTAGGCTGAAATATTGTACCGTGTCAAACGGCTCTAAGTATAGCGCATGAAATAAAAAATAACCTAACAAAAACACATGATGGACTTTGTCTTATCTCTTATTTCCAATATGATTTCCAAAAAAAAACTAAACATTTTATTTATTTCATGAACAATTTATAGCTTCCTGAAATTCACTTTGTTTGTAGTTTATAGATAAGCTGAAAAACCCCCTCATTGTAACAAGGAATCAGCTGTTGACGTATAAATAGTAAGTTAACTCAAGTCGATTGATCTCCTTGTTCACCCGAATATGTTGCTCTTATCGCTCTCCTCTGTTAAATGCTTTTTTCGTAGTCTAACATTTTAATTATTCAAAGAAAATTTACTGACTGCATCATTTGTTATTTTTACAGTTTTTATTATTTAAATAAAATGTATATTACATTGACATTACTCTAAAACGTCTTATAGATGGGAAACTGACCCGTGGCGCCCTCTACTTGTACGGGTGGCGCCACCTTGAGAGTCCCGTCAGTACCTCCAACACAAATCAGATGGTTGTGAACTTCGCTAACAGTCGAAAAAGGAGATTTCTGTAATTTTACAGTTTTTGGCGGCATATGCAAAATTACTGTAATTTTACTTTTATTCGCGAAAAAATTTCCGATAGTGGGCGCTGCAGTTTATGTCAAAGCTTTCAGTGGAATGGGGAAAACAATGCTAACCCAGATAATCTGTGGCTAGCCCCCATTTCTTTCAATTCACGAACTGTAATGGCGATTTGGTTTGTTTTCCCCATTCCAATTTTGCTCGTTTTCGCAAATTGCAAAATGACATTTATGGTCCATTTTTTGATATTTCATCTAAAGTTACTCAACATTGGAATGATATTACAATAATAACAATCAAATAGTCGAGTAAAATTAAATTAAATGTCAAAAAATGGACCATATAATGCCTGAAGTGAGAAAAATAAAGCAATAATCATCAAGCTTATATATTTTATTGAATAAAAAAAGTATACAATAAATGGAACGTTTTTTACATATTTCAATGACAAACATGAAGAAAAATAAATATTAGGAATACAACAACAACAACAACAACAACAACAACAACAACAACAACAATGCTGGGAAGTTCAAAGCTGTATGGAAGGATAACTATTCTTTTTCCTCTTCTGTCACTTTTTATTTAATGGGACATGTTTTTTATAAAGATAGAGCTTACCAGATGCACTTCACATTACAGTCTTTCACAAAACATATTCTCGACATTGTCTCTTAAACAATAAACATAAACAATAAAAACCAACTACGAATACTCAACACACACACAAATAGGCAAAATAGTTTTTAAAAACAAAAACAGACTAACTCACGATACACGTCGTAAAACGTTGGTCTGTTGTCAGGCAGTTGTCATTGTGACGTTAAGATGTCAGCGCTTTATTTTTCCCACTCCAGGCATTTTATGGTCCATTTTTTGACATCTCATTTAATTTTACTTGACTATGGGTTTAACTCCAACTGGTAGGTAGCCCCCCAGAACAGTAAAACCGATCTGTCAAAGTCATGTATCCTGAAATAGTCTATTATAGTGTCAATAGTGTTTAACGATTTGGTGTCTGATTTCATTAATTTTCTGCTATATACGAGTACTCTTTACTGGAGTACCTATTTGTTGTAATTGATAATACTCTAGTTGGCCAAAGATGATTTTCAGATTATTTTATTAAATATCCTGTTTTCGCCATCAATTATTATATTATACCATTTGAATTTTTCAGCTTTTTGTTTCTTTTGTTAATATTCAAAACGTTCTTAGTGACTATATACTTAATAACAGTTCCCTGTAATAGATTGTCATTTTAATAAAGCGTGTTGTCAATCAATAGATGTCAAAGATAATATGATAGTGAGATTATTACACATTTTTTGAAAAATAATTCTCAAAGAGCAGACCGTTCACTAAGAAGTAACAACTACTCTGGCTATATGCCACTACGGACATTGATTTACACTTCTGAGTTAAACGGGGGTAAGATATCTGCACGATATAAACAACCATTACTTATGGTTTGTAATGAGAAGGGACATCACTTGTCTGGTAGACCGATGCTCAGCTCAGTGTGACCAGCGCAGTCACCAAATATTAAGGTAGGTAGTCAAGAGATTTTATACAATAACCTCAAACTTCAATAAAAAATTAGATTATATTATATTAATATGGGGCTTGTGTGCCTCTTCATTATGACATTTGCAGGTTTATTGTGGATGGATTACTATTTAGTAAGTCCCATTTCCCGGATGAATTTTACGATATCTGCAGGCCTTAACTCAGGTTAATGTCCTTGTTCTTTTTTCAAATTAAAATCTCCATATAAAATACTAGAGATCCTCCTCGAGTTTTGGTTTCAGTTTATAATGTAAAAATAACAAAGATAAATATAAAAATATTTTCCGAAGATTTTATTTTAATGGCTCTTCGTACTCATCTAACAGCCCTTTTAGCTTTGGACGTGACAGAAGTGTTAAACATAAGTGATGACAATTTTCTCACTTAACTTCCTTCCGTCACTTCCTTTGTATCCAACCACCTGTCCGCTCCTTTGAGATTGTGTTAATTATGACTAGTCCTTTAAAGCCGATGAATTTCTTGCTGCCACAAGCGCAACTTTTAAAAAAATGAGAAAGGGAGAGCCGACTTCATTAGTGAGTTGCAAAGGGTGAGGTGTACAAAAAAAACGAGTTCGTATGATTATAATCTATTCAAAAATTATCAAATTACAAAGACAAATTACTGGGAAATTTTAAATGTTCAATTTCGCGCACACAAAAAAATTGTAAGAAATCTCATGTCCTAAAACATTATAGCAGTAGATTTTAAAATATTTTTTTCAACCCTCAATTTTTTTAATATTATTTATTGAATAATTTGAATTTTGTTTATTCAAGCGGCTCGTATAATGAATATGATAAATTCAAGAAGATATAAAAATTATTTAAAGAAAATGCTCAAAATAGCGGCCGCTCTAGGCATTTCTAAAACTTGTTGCCACTCGTGTCCTTCTGGCTCTTGTATTTATTGCCTGGCAACAAGTTTTTCAAAATATGTCGCATTTTTCTCAATTTATTCTTAACCTCTTGTGATGTTAGTAGGTACAGATTATTTTTTGTAGTTTATTGTAGAGATGGTAACATCTTTTTTAAGCTATTTTGAACGAGAATGCTGAAATTGCTGCCCGCTTACTGCTGTAAGAGACGTCAATGATAGTATTCGCTATTTGTATTCATTATTATCAAGAACTGTAAATCAAACATCAGATTGACTTTTCTAGTTTTCGTAAAGTAAGGAAAAAAACTACAGCTTGGCAACATCACAATATTTTGTTTTGCAACGTCATCGTCTTTTTATCAACAGTAAAAACACTAGAGCTTTTTTTTATCGGATAAATTTCTCTTTGCAGCCAACCAGTTTTGCCAATCACTAATTTTACGAGAAAAAATGACATGATCTAATGTCAGTTTTTCGAGCAAATTTAGTGATTGTCAAAACTTTGAGTTGAAGAGAAATTTATCTGATAAAAGAAAAGCTCGAGTGTTTTTTGGCAAGATAGATTAACGACAGAATATATGAATGAACAACAACAATAATTACAATAATAAGTAATAGTCCAGGTGATTTAGAGTTTAGCGCGATAATCGCTGGTATCAGCTTGAAACTTTGTATATAGGTTGCAAAAAATACGTGCAATAAAATAGTATTAACCCGCAAATGCAAAACCTTGCGCGACATTGTTTAAATGACAATATTGTGCTATTTTCTAGTAGAATTACTCGTTCATTCGTGAATATCTTTTTTGCTCTTGATTATAAAGGAAAAATGTGAAATACTTTTTTTTGTCTTCTAAAAACGAACAATATGAAACCAACCGCGTCGAAAAATATTGATTAGATCAAAAGTTATTGATGATTAAGTTTTTATAAACATTAGTTAGACTCCTTGCGTGAGTATGTCTTCTTTTTATTATCCATTATTTAGTTTTATTAATTGTCTACATTTGTTCGTCTCATAACTTTAATTGCACTGTAATTTAGTTTTTTTTTTGTTTTGTTTATTATTCTTATTTTTTTGTATTCAATATTAGCTATTTAAATATATAACGTACAGAGTAAATACTACCTGATTGAGTATGTAACAAAACAGGCAGACATGCCTAGGTGAAATGCTCAGTTAGGTGTCTTTATGTATGATTAGGTATAACTACAATTATCACTTTACTATAAATATGTACTTTACTATGGAAATAATAAAAAAAAAACTTGAAAAACTTGACTTGAACTTGAAAACTTGACTAAACAATATTAGATTATTTTGTTAACAATGACAATATCCTGTAATTGTGCTTAATTACTGTACTCCGTCAACAGATAACGTGTGCCAAACCCGCAATCGGTAAGTTGAATAGTTAATGAGTTATAGCGTTATAAACAAATTGACGTAGCATTTTTTTGCAATTAACCTGTACCACTTTGTCACTTTCCCTGCATGACGCTATTTTTTCTAAGGTAGATTACGTACGGTGTAATCGAGCGGCGTCGTGATTTTTTCAAAAATTGCATTTGCACGGCCAAGATAATTATTTAATTATTGCAAAAAAATGCTACGTCAATTTGTTTATAACGCTTAACTCATTAACTATTCAACTTACCGATTGCGGGTTTGGCACACGTGATCTGTTGACGGAGTACAGTAATTAAGCACAATTACAGGATATTGCCATTGTTAACAAAATAATCTAATATTGTTTAATCTAACTAATGTTTATTTAAACTTAATCATCAATAACTTTTGATCTAATCAATATTTTTCGACGCGGTTGGTTTCATATTGTTCGTTTTTGGAAGACAAAAAAAAAGTATTTTACATTTTTCCTTTATAATCAAGAGCAAAAAAGATATTCACGAATGAACAAGTAATTCTATTAGAAAATAGCACAATATTGTCATTTAAACAATGTCGCGCAAGGTTTTGCATTTGCGGGTTAGTACTATTTTATTGCACGTATTTTTTGCAACCTTTATACAAAGTTACAAGCTGATACCAGCGATTATCGCAAAAAGGCGATTTTTGGTGTATAACGTCTGGACTAGTAACCAAACTTGCGACTCATTGTCATTGTGTAAAAGTGACGTCCGCTTACTAGATATTGAGGAAGAGAAGTTTTTATCCGATAAAAAAGGACGCACCTTTTTTATCGATGTCAAAGTGACAATAACATTTCCAGGTATATGACATTTTAACATTGGACTTAATTTATCGTGAATAAACTATATCTAAGTAATTTGTTTTTTCAGTTGATATTGTGTTGTACAATAGTGTTATATAATGTTTGAATGTACCAAAATCTGGTATCAATTCTCTAACAACAAAAAGTACCACCTTAAAAATATGCATAATGAGAGTTTTTGTTTCCCCCAATTGAATAATTTAGTGTACGCCTCTGGTTCGCTTACGGAATTCGGCCATATTGAGAAGCCACATTGGTCGATGATTCTTTATACTGTTATGTTCTCTCCTCTATCTTTCACCTCGTTGAATCATATACTCTACTTGTGAGAAGTCTAGAAAAATCACAATTGCACACAAAATACTTCAATTTTGCTGATACCATTATTCTGTTCTATACAAGTACCTACATTTAACGAGATTTTAAGAGGATGTCTTCTTCATTTTCAAAATTTCTTTTTTAAATACTTATTATACTTATTATATCTGTGCTGGAGCTTTAAATTTGTTCTTAAATGCCATAACAAAGAGAAGACATAATAGTAGAAGTTCGTATTTTTCATCACGTGAAAACATGAATACATTCAGCTAATTATTTTACCACCAAACTATCACAATTTCCGATATTTTTCAAAAAGAGGACACGAAAAGGATTTCTAATCCAAAATATATTCCATTTCTCTTTCCTAACTTCACTTACCTCATACGTGAACCGCGAATTGTCTAAGGAGCTAGCAACCAATAAAACAGCGCGAGCTCGAATTTTATGATTGGCTGTTAAGGTACGGGGCTTAAACTGGCGCCCTCTATCTTAAGCAGAAATTGAAATACATGACTTCATTAGGATGAAATACTAGCAACACATTTAAACGCATTGGAATCTTCCAATATTATGTGCGCCGAATCCCCTCTTCCCAAGCATGTTTGCAAATACCTGATGTAAAGATCTCTCTATCTTCAATATGGGTACTTTTTGTGTTCATTCATTCGTATCTTCAACGGTCTAGATGTTTCACCTAAATAGAAACATATTTCACCTAAAAAGCTTCACAATTGATGCATACACGTTATATTTTATTCGCATTCTATCATTAATGCAAGAATTGCGCATATTCCGTGTTATAGAGTTATTTATACATTCGGAGCGCTCCTCATACTGGCCTTCCCTGCACAAAGATATACGAGTATTGATATCTAGTTAAGTAGTTAGCCTAGACCAGTTCCAAGCATAAACAAAATATTGCGATACCTTAGCAACGAACAATAACTCATTAGAAGTGTAAACCAGAGTTACACAATAAATTAAAAGAAAAAAGATGTCCACCGAAATTGTTAAAATCGAAAAATTGGAGTATGGAGCCATTATCAAGTTCCTGTATTTAAAAGGGTTAAGAGGTAAGCAGATTTACGAAGATATGCTTAATACCCTTGGTGATCAGTGTCCTTCGTCCTCTCCAAGACCTAAGAAGTTTCGTGTCCAAAAATCTGCAGGAAAATTTCCTGCTTCAGTTTTTTGGAATAGCCATGGAGTAATCATGATTAATTTTTTGGATAAGGATAGAACAATAACCGGAGATTACTATTCGACCACTCTACGGGAAAAAATTGAAGAGAAAAACGCTGAAAGCTATCCAAAGGTGTTTTGTTTTTGCAGGACAACGCCCCTGCACAAAATTCTCATGTTGCCATGCAAAAAATTCGTGATTTAGGGTTTGAATTACTAGAACACCCCCCTTATTCGTCAGATTTGGCTCCATCCGACTGTCATCTCTCTTCTCAACTGAAGAAAAGTTTGAAAGGTCGTAAATTTTCTTCCAACGAGGAGGTAATAAAGCTGTGGAGGTCTGGTTAGCAGAGCAAGAAGAAACATTGTTTTTGAAAGGTTTAGAGACGTTGCAGGTTAGCTATAATAAATGTATCCAATTAAGAGGATGTTGAGTAATAAAATATTTTTACAATTAGGTGTTTTGCTGCGAGGTATCGGTGACTACCGATTCGGTACTATCGTTATCTTTTTCTAATGTGTTTTTCTCTCCTTTATACCCAAAGACAAAAGTTTGAACCGACCTGTCGCGAAAACGTTACGGTCCTGAGAAATTGAGAAATTGTGTAACGTTGAGTCAACGGTACCTCGCAGCCAAACGCCTAATGAAACTTTGTTTGGTTCTATAGTAGGCTAAGAATTTTTCAATAAACATATGTCACAGTGGAGTTAGAAAAATTTTGGTCTCAGCTCATCGACTATTGGGGGAAATATTTCAACACGATAACGATAAATTATTTGTACCTACGAAGACCTCTGAAGCTATAATATAGTTACTGTTTTAATTGTAATAATTGTCAAGCTTGCGGACTCTGACTACTATAAAGTTTAATATGTTATAAATTAACTTAGTAACTCATAAAACTTGGTTGTCGCTATTGTGCTATTTTCGAAATACGTTGGCAAATACGTGCCCAAGTCTTCATTATAGAACAACTAGATATTTAAATTATATTAGAAACTATTTTGATATATTTGTTAATAAAATCAGAATATTGGACGTGAATTTATTTTCCGAAACTTGAAAGTCGCATTGAGGCTCCTTGAAATACAATACGGTGCATAATAATATGTAGGGAATAAAGTCAATTTTAGCTTTATTATGTACTATGTGAACAAAAACCTGAAACAGGACGATTTTAATTACAAAATTGACAATTTACAGTATTTTTTTTTGCGTCCTAGTTTTCTCTTTTCGGTAAGTAGTTCTCTAATTTCTCTTGGGTAATTATTTCCCTTTATTCTTACTGTTGTGCTCGGGGTGTTATTCCATGCAGCTTGTTGTACAATCTTGTTAAATTTGTGTACTTCTTCGTCTAGCTGTTCATTGGTTCTTAGCGGAACTGAGAGATTAACTAGCTCGATTTGAAAGCTCTTCCAATCAGTCTTTTTATTGACTAAACTTGGTGGGGTTTCTTTTTGTATTATTGTATCACTAAGCGTGAGGAGGATGGGAGAATGGTCAGAATTCATGTCCCATGCTTCTTCTATTTTCATGTAGTTTGTTGAAATATTTTTTATCACAAAGAAGTTTATGAGGTCTGGAATTTTGTAAGGATCGGTGGGCCAATATGTTGGCTTTCCTGTTGATATTGCTTCACACTTGGACTGATTTATAGCTCTTAGCAGTTCACTGCCTTTAGTAGTAGTTAATCCAAATCCCCAGTGTATATGTTTTGCGTTGAAGTCTCCCCCAATGATAAATCTATACCCCTGGCTATTTAGAAAATTCAATATATATTTGTTTTTCTTGATTGCGTGTCTTGGTGGGCAGTATAATGCCGTTACATTTATCTCACGGTTTTTTGTCTTGACCGCGCTTATTGTGGTTGCTTGGAATTCAGCTGTTTTGAATCCCATCTCTTGGTGATGCTTTATATTTTGCTTTATTATGACTGCACTTCCTCCTTTGGCTGCATTTTCTGGATGTGTGGTATGATATACCTGAAATGTGTTTCGCCAATGAGACATATATCTATTTTTTCTATTTCTAGTACGGCCTGTAGTTCTTTTTGGTGCTGCAAGAGGCCATTGGCGTTCCATTCTAAGATTCTAAGGCTGTCTGTCATTATGAAGTCTTTCGGGGATAGCTCCTTTATTGCTATATTCCAGTCTGGTAATTCGTTCGTCCAGGTTTGTTAATTTCTCCAAGATTTGTTGGAGAGTCTACTCAATAGTTGTACTGTTTTGAATTTTCTTTTCTTCAGTTTTGACTGCATTACTGTAAGGTTTTCTATTTTCTATATTCTTTATTTCAATCCTGTTTTGGGGGTTTTCAGGTACTACTGCTGGTGGTGGGTTTCTGTGATTTTCTCTTTGCGGCTGATTAGGTCTTTCTGTCTTTTTTATATTTTTGTTTTTCAATTTCTGCATCTCTTTGGCTACTATGCACCCTCTATAATTGGCTGGGTGCCCTTCGCCGCAGTGAACGCATTTTGGCTGAGCGTTTTTGGGTTGAGTACATTCACTCGTCAGGTGTTTGTTTACACATCTTACGCAGCGTGGTTCTTTTGCGCAATAGGTTTTTGTGTGTCCATATGCTGGACAGCGTTTGCATTGAGGTACTAGTTTAGATTTCCTTAGGGGTAGAATTTGTACTTTTATTCCCATCATATCCCCTATTTCATATATTTTGTTCACATTTTCGTCATGTCTGAAGACTAGCATGAACATATTATTTAATGGCTTTTTAGTTTTGTACTGTAATTTGGGGATGGCTTCAATAAGTTTGTACCCCCTTTTTCTTAAGTCTTTGACTATTTCTTCTGGCTTGCAAGTATGATGCATCTTATTAACAATTACCTTTATTGGTCTATTTTGTTTGTTTTCATATGAGCGTTCATTCAATATATTGCTAAGTCTCCTGTAGTCATCTATGTTTTCTACATTGATCTTAGCATTTTTATCGCTAATGATTTTAATTTGGAACTTGTTGACAGTTGTTTCTACTAGTTGATGACAGTCATTAAAGTTTTTGATGCCATCTACAATTATTGGCGGGGGAGTTTGCTCTTTTTTTGGTTTTTCAGCTGGAGCTCGGCCAGTTTGCCTGTGTTCTGGAGGTGTCAAGGAAGTATCCATTTTTCGCTTCTTACGATTTCTAGTTTTAGCGCGTATCCACTCTGTTTCTTTTGCTAAGTCATCCTCATCAGTTTGATATTCGACTGTCGCTTCATTCACGAGGTTGGTAGACATCCTAGTTTCCGTTTCTGCGAACTTTCTTCTCAGTTCTTCATACATTTTATGTATTTCATTCAATTGGATTTGGAGTTGGTCCACCCTGTCAATGGCTTTTACCTTCTCTTCTTCCGATAATTTCCAACTGATATACAGCTGATGTTCATTTTGGGAACGTTGATAGTTTTCTTGGAATAAAACATTATTTTGCTGTATTAATATCGCTTCATTTTGCGATTGTGGTACGGTGTTTGTTGTGAAAACATATTGACTGGGCTATTCATTTCAATTAATATAAGAATGTATTACTCACCCAAATGATACGAATTTCGAAATTCATCGTTACTTTTAATTCTAAAATATGATTGGTTTTTATGACAATAATTAATAGCTGGTAGCAACTTTTTGGTAATTAATACAAACAAGTACGTGTTTACTTCTCGGAGGTCCAACACTAACTTAATTCACGGTATGAAAATATTATTATATCGGGGCTAGTACTAGAGTGCCACCAAGACGCCACCTAACGCCTCGGCAGATAACAATATTGTTACGAATTCACTCATTCCGAAGCCGGTCCTGTCGCAAACGATGAATGCGATCGTTCTTTCGCAGGTAATATCCAGACTGTTCTAGAAATGTACCAGGCAATACAATGGTTTATCGCGAAATTTCTAGAGATTCGAGGGACTAGGTATATATAGCGGGTTTTCGAGTGAATCGAGGAGTTGTTCAGTATACAGTGAATCGGTAAACAGTTCCAGTATACAGTGAGTGAACAGAAGTGAATATAAATAGTGTTGAATATAAATTAGAACAATTATTATACCGAGTGTAGATAAATTAATAGACATTAAGTAGTGTGTATATAAATTAAGATTATTGTAGTGTGTAAGTGTTTATTTAATAAATCAATAGTAATTAGCCATAGTGAGTGTATAATTTCATCCCACGGTAAAAACAGTTTAAATAAATAAGAAAAACATTACATTGGTGTCAGGTGTGGGGTGATATAAATAAATAATTACGTAAAAATGGCTAAGAGACTATGTGAACTGAAAGTGACGGAACTAAAAGCAGAATTAGAAAATCGCGAGTTGGAAACGTTCGGGAAGAAGAGTGAATTAGTTGAAAGACTGAAAACAGCACTGGTTAGTGAAGACTTGGATAGTGTTGAATATAAATTAGAACGATTATTATACCGAGTGTAGATAAATTAATAGACATTAAGTAGTGTGTATATAAATTAAGATTATTGTAGTGTGTAAGTGTTTATTTAATAAATCAATAGTAATTAGCCATAGTGAGTGTATAATTTTATCCCACGGTAAAAACAGTTTAAATAAATAACAAAAACATTACAATATTATCCTGAGATAGGTTAAAGGGCACGACAGGAGTAAAGGTGATCGCATTGCCGATTCTTTAGCCAGAGAAGCGGCTGGACTAAAAATTTTAGGACCTACGGCCTAACGACTTCGACAATTGCGAAACTAGCCAAACGTCACACCCATGCTCAATCCCTTAAGAGATGGGATGGGATCAAAGGATGTAGTCTTGCTAGGATCACCCTGGGAAGCTTGCGCCGAATAAATATTTGGCGATGACTAGGAGAGCCTACGTTTAACAGTAGAATTTCTGACTGGCCACTGTCAACTAAGGAAGCACCTCCATACTACACCGAGAAAAATATTTATTTGTGACAATCAAAATCTTATTATGTCAAATAAATATGATTTTCCATATGACCTAACTAATATTTAATTTGTCGTTAAGAAAGGATTTGTTTCAAGTTCGGAAAGTGATATTGTTGATGAATAAAAACATATCCATTGTCATCAATAAAATGAGTTATCTATCGAAAATTACATTTATTCTTGTAAAAATGTATTATATTTGTCTCAAACAACATTTATTGAGGTATAATGACAAAATAGTTATATTAATCTTTGAAAGCATTTAAATTAAATAAAGAAGTTTTCCAATAACAAATACTTTACAAGCTAACTTTATTGTTTTATTATGATAAAATTACTTTATGGCAGAATGACATTTCTTTATCATAAAAAAAGTAAAATATATTTGTTCACCAAAAAAAGGTATATTGTTTGGGTTACCGATATGTTTCAGATTCGTAAAAAATTTATCTTCCCAGCAAATTATATTTTTTTGTTGGAAACAAATGTTCCTTCTTCAAGAAAACTATCAATTTTTACTAAAATTCAACAAATTTATCATAACCGAACCATAATTTTCATAAACATTATACTGCCTTATAGTGAAAAAATAAATTTCCTAAAAAAACCGAATTATTTATGGTATTGTTTTTTGTTTATGGAAGTTACCTACATGCACTATTCAATACAATAAGCTTTTGAAATGTTTCTAAATCGGTGTATTAGGCAGTATGGGTAATTTCCACACGGTTCTCTAAATAATTGGGTTACTTAGGAAAATATAATTTTCACAAATATTCGCTAAGCCGTTTCCAGACTAAGTCGAACAACAAAGTTGACTTTCGTTTTGTATGTGTGGACTAGTTGATCGAATTGGTGGATGGTTAGTCTGGACACGGATTAAAATTACAGTATTTTTATGACAAACTTGTTTAAATCTAATAAAAATTAATGGTCTCTATTTCTGAATAAAACTGTTTAGTAGGAAAGCAGAATAGGAATAAAAAGCTTGCTGCTGAATATTTTGATCTATTAAAAAGAAAACTATACATTTTTAAAATAGATACCATACATTTATAAAATAGAAACCATACATTGTTAAAATTAAACATACCTACATAATCTAAAACATAACCAACAATGGTATCCACAAGCCTTGTCTATCCTTAAGTGTGCACATTAATGCTTTCCCCATAGTAGTTTTTCGGAGTTCTTGGAGTAGATCTGACAGGTTTAATTGAGAAATATGTATGTTTGAGGTACATTTCGCTTGCTTGTTACTTCTACCTACTTGAATATAATTGTCATTTATTTCCTTGCCTTCAAAGATATCTCACAATTCTTATAATCGCCATGATTTAACAATTCATTCATTCTATTATTAAACTTATTTTTGTCCAGAACACTTTAACCACATACTTCACAAAAACAAAATAACCGATAAAATTGCAAAAACTGATATAATTTCACATGCAGACTGACGCCAAACGTATACAGGTGGTGAACGTCACTGAATAAAAGGGAAATGTGGGGTGAGAATTCTTTGTTTCATTTGCCACATAATTTGTAGGCTAATGTGATTTCTTACGGGTGAAACAATTTTTACCCAATTAGAATTGTTACATTTTATAACAAAATATTATATTGTGCTTTTTAAACTTTTATAGTTTCTGAAGAACAATTGTATAAAGGTATGCATATAGACGAACAAATTTTTTTACATTAAAGAAATTACACTCGAATGAATCATTTTTTTATATCAAAATTTCCCAATATTTTCACGTTAATATGGCTTCTTAATAATAAATGAGCAATGTTAGTTTTAAACAAAGGGGGGTCAAACAAATTAGTTTACTTGTCTATAAATAACTCTTCTCTCGGTGTATGGGGCTAGTGGACACACCTCTATGCAGGATGTGTGAACAGGAAGGTGAAACTGTCAGGCATGTCTTATGCGAGTGTCCGGAGTTATCGTCGACCAGAGAGTGTGCGGTGAGTCTTGGCCTACACCTGTCGATATAAAGGAAATGTCTCCTAGTGACCTGTCCACCTTCCTGGGAAGGACTGGATGGACGATGACCTAGGAGAACAACTCCTCGGAAGGATGTACAATGGGTCACATGTGGCCTTAGTGCTGCCAACACTCACCCTCCCTACTCTATATATACAGATATTATCCCCCTCCAGCACCACCTCTGAATTATAAGGACCCCCTCGAAAATATCAAATAAGAAAGGGGGTCGTGTTTGGAAAAGGATCAGCAATATAAAGTTTTTTTTTTCGGTGCAATCATAACTGAGGAAATTAATTTTGAAAATGTAAAATTTTGATAATTTCTCCATCACAAAACTACGTAGAATGAAGATAATGTCGCATAATAGTTAGAATGTATTTTTCAATGTAATTTACAATTAAATTACCACCAGTCACTTCTTGACAAAGACCGAAGCGATTTTGGAACTCTCGTATAACATTTTGTATGACCTCAGGGGTTATTTTGTTAATTTCTTCCGTTATCCTAACTTTTAAATCAGCTATATTGTCTGGTCTATTAAAATAGAGTTAAGATTTTAAATAGTTCCTTAATAAGTAATCGAGAGGAGTCGAATGGAGGGATCTAGCCGGCCATTCGATCGTTCCACGTCTTCAAATCCACCGATCACTTTTTTAGTATATTGAGTATGAGCCCCACACATCAAGTAAGGATTTTCTCTTCTCCAATATCTACTGATCTGTTTGTTAACCGTTCCGTTTAAATGAAACGTCGCTTCATTAGAAAATACTATTTTGTTTATGAACTGTAAATCTGCGTTCATTTTGTCCATCTTCAATTCACAGAATTCATACTTTCTTTAAGATTTTTACGATATAAAGACGATGATATCAGTTTCAGTTACTTTCCTGCTTATCAGAATAAATATTAATTTACCAACCGTAAATGCAATTTATCCCCAACAGCCAGGGCAATTTACAGCTAGCGGGTTGGCCAAAGTTCAACACGTTGTCAGATCAACTGATGAAATTTCTCAGTTTGTTTTGACGTTTATTGATCATCGTGTAATATTTACAAGTTTTTTTGGTGCTAAGAGATGGTAACATCTTTGTTAAGCTATTTTGAAGGAGAATGCCGAAATGGGGGCCCGTTTCTCCCGATTACTGCTGGTAAGATACGTAAGTAATCGTATTCGCTATTTGTATTCATTATTATTAAGGACTGTTGATCTAAGATCAGATTGACTTTTCTAGTTTTCGTTATGTGAAGAAAAGAACTACAGCTTGACAACATCACAATATTTTGTTTCGCAACGTCATCATCTTTTTATCGTAAATAAATTATATCAGGATCATCTTCATTCAACACCGGAACCAACTGGACTATGTGAGGGTGGTATTTTTCTTTATGCAAAACTCTCACAATAGATGATTTACTTACTCACATCATTGACGCGGCAAGTTCTCAAGTTGTCTTATGCGTATTTTCCTCAATCTCTAGAAGTACATCTGTTCGAAAACACATTTTTCTCACCGATAAATTTGTATTAGGCAAATTTTACACCCGCTGTACTGCGTGAGAACAGTTATCCCTTGTTTATACAAAATAAAGTTCGGCGTCAACCAATTTGACCCGTCGTAAAAGTACTCTCAGAAGTTAATCCCTTGTTTATATAAAATAAACGTCGGCTTCAACCAATTTGACCCGTCACAAAAAGACTCTTAGAAGTTAAGAATTTAATAACTATATTGGTGCACTTAAGACCTTTCTGAGAAGGACGGGTGTCATAATACCGTCGTTTTCCAAAATCGTGAGAAGATTGCCACTCTCAATATTTTTATGTTTGATGCGAGCTTTCTTACGAGAAAACATCAATTTAAAAGCACAGTTGTTAATGTCACTTTAAGTAGCTCAGTTCAGCTCCAACGTTGAGTTCTAGCTCCAGTGGTCACGCGGTAATTTTCACAAAAAGTAACTCTAGTGGGGTAGTTCTCCATTATATCGGTCATAGCAAATCGAAAGTAGCAAATTTCCGCAACCAAACGAAACGTTTTCATGTTAATCATTAAGTTGTAGTTCTGTGTAATATATAAATAGTGTTCGACTTCGAGTTTTATTCAATCATTATTGGAAATATAGTTCGCTAATTAACAGCTTACGTGAACTTGCGTAAACAACATCTAACTTTTTTGATCAATAAATTGAGAGCATTTCTGCCTGTTTTTCAATTTTTTTTCACATATCCAGTTTCCCGAAACTTTTTTTCCATTTTGATAACTGTAGACTGCGAATCCTTATGACCAGGGTATTTATTATTAAAATTTCCACAAACCTCCTTTTGAATTCTTGTTTTATTACCACAACCAATTATAATTAAATATAGTCAAAAGCGCTCTTATCGTGGTCACTCACCATATGTATCGAATCAGAAGACACAGAGGTTACCAAAATGTGAGATTACAAATTACCCGGAGAAAATAATGATGGTTGATGTTTCCTGTACACTGGTTGACGAATTTCCACTTTTTCATTTATTCTCGAAATAATCTTTCAGAACAAGTACCAGGGTCCGTTGAACTATAGGGAAACACGAATTTTTGACTGATTTTGCGAAAAGTCGATAGTACTCACCTATTTTGAGAATAATCCGTCAAAAAATATGCGGGTTATACATATTTTGCTAAGAAAAATCCAAAAAAAGATTTTTTTTCGCCAATTGAGCCATCACTTTTTGACTAGTTATTTTATACAAACCACAGTTTAAATGTATTGCACTGTACGGAAAAGTGATCCAACAACATCTGTGTTCTCGCTAATTATAACAACATTTCAGTTAGTTTCTTCATAATATTGTTTAAATTACCACTTTTATAAATACATATTATTTGACAGGCTACAAATTTATGTGAAAACAATTAAATCAAATGACAAATGACATAATGTGTGACATGGTTGCCAGCTGTAAACGATTACGTGAGAATCATGATATTTTTAAAATATTAATTAATTATTGCATTCGAATTTCATCTTAGAAAGTATTGTATGAGAGGGATAAATGCATTGTAATACACATCAATTAATTCAACAAGAGGAGAAAAATATAATAATTGGATTCACCCTTCCCCTTCTAGAATAACTTAATGTGGATTACAAATAATTGGAGGCATTTGCCTTCCCCTCAAGATATCTAAGAAGGGGAAGGGAATATAATAATTGGATTCACCCTTCCCCTTCTTGAATGTGGATTACAAAGTATTGGATATCTTTTGAGGGCAAGGCATTTGCCCTCATTTAAGTTATTTTAGAAGGGGAAGGGTGAATCCAATTATCATATTCCCTTCTCTTTCTGGAATAACTTGATGTGGATTACCAAGTATTGGATATTTTTTGAGGGGAAGGCTGAATACAATGATTATATATCTGTTTCCCCTTCTTCAAATACGCAATATAAAGATATCATCATATATAAAATGTGTTTATAATTTCATTTATGTTCTTGGGTTTGTCCTGAATGAATCTAACTAAAAATATAGTCTGATACAATATTTAATTTCGTATCTTAATAGTTATGTAGCATGATTGTCGAGTAGTCGATTACAGCTGGCAACCACACTACAAAGTATTGTATTTTGTTCTATGTTTTGTAGGTTGCATATCTGTGTATGCGATTATTATTAAAATTATTTATATCCAAACTGGTTACCCGTCAAATATATATGTATGAAAGTGGTAATTTAAACAATATTATGAAGAATCTAACTGGATTTTTTTCATAGATAGCGAGAACACATGTTGTTGATCACTTTCATGTACAGAGCAATACATTTAAACTGTTTTTTGTATGAAATATCATGCCAAAAAGTGATGGCTCAAGTGGCGAAAAAAAATCTTTTTTTGGATTTGTAAATTGTGTAGGTACCCATAACCCGCAAATTTTTTGACGGATTATTCTCAAAATAGGTGAGTACTATCGATTTTTCGCAAAATCAGTCAAAAATTCGTGTTTCCCTATAGTTCAACGGACCCCAAGTACCATTTTTTTTGCTTGAGGATGCAAAATACCGGAGAATTGCTCCTTATTATTCATATTGTCACTTTGAATTGTCAAAGTCACATAACTGACAATTGAATAAAAACTTCGCTGACTTATCAGAATCGCTGAAAACTAGATACATATCCTTTTTTCTCCCGTCAAAATTGCAAAAGTCTGTCTTATTTATCTCACGGATTTTATTTGGAAATTATGATTAAACGCAAAAAAGAAAACAAAAACGGTGAGTATGTCTTTGTTGAATTGTATGACCCGCATGATAAGACATAAGACTGCATTTGACCATACAAAAGGTCATACAAAATGTTGTACGAGAATTCCAAAATTGTCTTGGTTATTGTCAAGAAGTGACTGATGGTGGTCATTTTGAACATTTAATTTAATTGTAAAGTAGGTACTTTGAAAAATACATTTTAAATATTATGCGACATTATTATCTTCATTCTATGTTAACTTTTGTGATAGAGACATTATCAAAATTTACAACCTATAAATTAATTTTGTCAGTTATGATTGCACCAATTTTGAAATAATTTAATATTGCTTGATAGAGGACTGAAATATCCCTTTCCAACGAAGTGCCTTTCCTATTTAAATTTGGTGCTTATAATTCAGAGAGGGTGCCGAAGAGGGATAATATTTTCAAACTGACTACTAGTCAATTCAAGAATAAAAATCGACCTGTTTATTCCATACATATGGACCGCATTGTATAGAACATAAGGAGGATGTTTTTGGAATGCATCATGAAAATACCTACGAGTGTTGATTATACCATGAAATCAGCTTTTTCATACGTACTCGCCTTTCCACTAAAAATATCTGGAAGCTTTTGCTACATACTATTTTATGTTTGCATTGTTTGTAATGAAAAATTAGCCGGGTAATAAAAATAGTGACCAGCTCTCATTTCCCAGCAACAGATTTTAAAAGCTCCTTTTACAATATTCAAGCGCAAATATTTGTTTAATTTAACATTTTGATTCCAATGAATATTCAAGTTCATATCTCGAATGTGGTTAGAATCCAAAAAGGTTCAATAAAGCATAATGTATAAATGATACATTTTGTGGTCGGACTTTGAACCCTTATTAGCGAATTTAAATGAATTTATTATAGTAGATTTTTTTTTAAATTGTTGTTTTCAAAATTATTCTGGCACCAAATAAACTATGTTTTGAATACTTTTTATTGTTGCGTGGCTACCTCCAGTCACATCCTGCAATCCACAGGCGTCTTCCTATACGCACTCTCTAGTGGAAGTCTGTGCCATAGCTCCAAGCATCGCGGTGCCTTTAATCGGACCAGGCAGTCGGTATACGTCTCTTGAAGCGCCGAGACGTTATCTAACTACGCGACGCCTTTCATGCGCATTCACGTTCTTCTAACACCTGTCAGTTGAATAAACAGACTCGCATGTCGCTTGATGAACTTTTATGATTTCTTTTCTTGTGAGTTTTGACGGTCGGAACTTCCTTTTACCCATCTATTTCTAGATATTCTGAGATTGGTTGAAAGGAATCAGAAAATCAGCTGGTAGGTAGGATATTTATTAATTATAGAAGTTTTGTAATGCATTGATTTTCAAATTTTGAAAAATTAAATATACTTATAGGGGATTTTGATAAAAAAATTTTGTTCTATGTTGTGTATAACTCAAATTGAAATTTCGGCCATGCTGTATGTGAGAAAACAATAATAAAAGAAATAATTTATATTGATAATTTTTTGAGAAGCAGGTGAAAGTGATACAAAGTTGGGAAATAATTTCATTGTATATTCTACAAAAAAGATTGACATTTTTAATTCCAGATAAAATCAGTTATGTATATTTTAAAATATTGGAAAATATCTAAGCTTTACCATTAATCATTGACCATTGTCTAGCGCATTTTTATTGTTTTTTAAATTTTCCTCTATTTTTATCAGTATTGTAGCTTCTTAAACTGAGTTTCCAAAGGCAATTGCTTCACTATATGCTTTTTAGATTATTATATTTTCCTTTCAATACAAGTACAATATATGGTAGGTGATCTTTTAAATTTTAAATAATAAAACATGAAAATATTCCTCTTTTTATCTAGTGGATTTCAATTTACCACTTCAAATTTATTCCAAATTATCTATTGGATTATTAGTGTCTGGCGTACCCAAGCAGATTTGTGCTTAAAAGTTATTAAAAAACTATACAAAGTAGAGATTCATTACGAATTAGTTATTTATGTATTAAGAGCGAAAAGTGATACATTATTGCTTGAGAGTAATCGCGTTAATTACTCGAAAGCAATAATGTCACGTTTTTGTCACTCAATTGTAACTTTTTAAAACAAATATAGAGTAGAATTCATAAAAACTCTCAAAATCTGTCAGTTTAAATACACTTACCGACTTAAAATTCGATCCATTAAAAACAATGATTTATTTAAAAATGCTATAAGTTTCAAATGGGGAGGCTGATTTATTTGAATTTTTAGCAACTTTTAGATAAAATACTACAGTCTTAAGGTTATTATCCGGACATCTGAAAGTAATTTAGTACTCGCCGCATATACAGGGAAGAAGAGAAAACAATTTTTTCCTCTACTTTTGACACACCCTGTAGGTTAATTCTGCCAGTAGATCTGCACACAATTAACTTTATCAAGAAGAATGATTTGTTTCCAGCATTTTGTTTTTTTATTCACCCCAATATCTTAATTTGTTTGTGAAATGTGACGGTTTAAAGAAAATGCAACATTTTAGAAATGATCATAATTTAAATGACGGTAGAGAAAAAACTACAAAATAAGTAGAGTGCTGTGGCCAACTCACAATATGACAACTGTCAAATGTTCGTTACTTGGCAATTGCAGTTTGATTATCAGTATTTAATTTAACATCATGGTTTTAACACTACTGATGCTGCACGAGCAGTTACTCTGGTACAATACGGTAGGTCTCAGTATTATGCTTCTAGAATATTGGGTGTTACAAGGTGTAGCGTCCAGAGAGCTGTACAACGTTTCAATGAAACTGATAGTTTTTCAATACGGAGAGGATCTGGCAGACGACGTTCTACAAATGTTCGAGATGATCGTTTTGTAACATTAAACGTTTTGCGAAAAAGGAATACTACTGCTCTCATGGCTCGAAATCGTTTGGAAGAGGTACGCCAAGTAGCTGTTAATGAAATAATGATTCGAAGGCGATTACGAGAACATGGATTACGCTCCAGAAGAACTGCAACTGGTCCGGAGTTACTTAGGAATCACAGTAACTGTAACTCCGGACCAGTTGCAGTTGTATCTTCTGTAAGTTCCTTGTGGCATTATTTATTATTTTTTCTCTTATTTTTTGGGATTAAAAAATTAATTATTTGTATTTGAAAATATGAAATTAATCAATCCTATGACACTTGAAATGAACAATTATTGTCTATGCACAACCTAAGGTTCTTAAGGGCTTTTTCTTTTTATTCACTTTTCAACACATCCCTACTATTTCTTTTATTGTTAAAATAATTTCACCAATGAATAATTTACCTAATTTTTTTTAATACGATTTGCCTTTCCGGGCGAATTCAATAAGCAACAGATGTTTTAGCGACAACTAATTTGGATCAAGGCCCCTTAGGCTTTCACAAATGACTTACATTTCTTTTCCTGCGTTTTATTCTACTCACGCGACCTTTTTATATCAACTTTCTAATGAATTTCCACTAATTTTTAACAAACTTTTACTTTCGTGCATCCTAATATATGTATTTGTTGGAGAGAAAATAAATTTGTTGATGAAAGCAGCGTTGAATTTGAAGTTTTTGTTCGAGCTTCATGAGAATTTTGAATTTTTTGAGTCCCCTGTACAGGGTTATTCATTATAAATGTCCCAGCCCCTACCATAGTTATTATTGAAATGAACAAAAAAAATTTTTAAACAAAAGTTGTGTGGTTATAAACTAATTTTATTATAACGTTAACAAAAGTCTAGTGGCGTGCATGGTTTGGGGACACAAAAAAATTATTCATTTTTTTAAAAGAGACCTACATATTATTGAATTTTTGAAAAGATGTTTCTGTTCTGATTTCAAAAATATACCATATCATACCCCTGTCTTACACAGTTTTTAAGATATTCAAAATGGCTTACAGTGTAGGAGAAAAAATTCAAATATTTACTTGCTATATAGAAAATAACAAAGATAAACGTACATCGCAAAGAGCATACAGGGAGTTGTATCCAAATCGTCTAACACCTGCAGACAATACGTTCAGACGTATTTACCGACAGGTAAATAATATCGGTGATTTTAATAGAAAAAGGCGACTAGTTCATGCAAACAACGAAGATCAATTAGACTGCTTTATTTCGGAGGTGAGCCCCTTTTATAGGTATTCTTGAGAAGTTTTTTGAAACACTATATCATTTTTTAGAAAATTCTGAATGTAGTATAAATAACGCAGCAGCTCATTTGAATATGAGTTACTCTAAAATACAACGTGCGTTGAAAACTAACACAATTACAAACTATATAAAATTTTACCTTACAAGTTTTGACAGGTGCTCATAAAAGGAAAAGGTTTGAGTTTTGCCGTCAAATGCACCAAAAGTTGAATGAAGATCCTGATTATTTGAATAAAATATTATGGACCGATGAATTGTCCTGGAGTTTTTAATAGGAAAAATCGTAGGTTATGGGAAAACAAGGAGAATAGAAAAATATTGATAAAACCATTAAAAAAATCAGGAAGAAACACTCTTAGTGTATGGTGTGGAATTTTCAGAAACAAAATTGTTGGACCCATATTTTAATGATTTCAATTTAACTGGAGTTACCTATCTGGAAATGATTCTTCCTGAAGTTGAAAATATTCTTGCAGAGAATTTTTTTTGGACGTTCAACTTCAGGATATGATTTGGATGCAAGATGGGGCAGCTCCGCATAATGTCCTACCTGTTAAAGAGCACTTGAACAATCTATTTCAAGTGTGGATAGGAAATAATGGAACCATATTATGGCCTCCTAACAGTCCGGATCTATCCCCTATGGACTCATTTTTTCGGTGGTTTTTAAAAGACATAATAAATAATAATAATGACTGTATTCAAGTCATTAAAGACCGAATTCAATGAGAAATAAATAATCTAAATATAGACAATCAAGCCATTTCTGATACAATTCAAAATATAATCAGACGTTTTCAATTATGTATTTAAAATAATGGTGGACACTTCGAACAACTTTTATAAGTTATTATTTATTTATAATTGTAAAGTTATCTCTGTTATATTCGTTATCTATTATTTGTAATTTTAATTAAATGTTGACCAAAACTTTTATTTAATATCTAAAGAACGGTGTAAGATAGGGGTATGACATGGTATATTTTTGAAATCAGAAGAAGAACATATTTTCAAAAATTCAATAATATATAGGGTGTCTTATTTAAAAAAACGAATAATTTTTTTGTGTCTCCTAAACTACGCACGCCACTGTACTTTTGTCAACGTTATAATTAAATTAGTTTATAACCACACAACTTTTATTTGAAAATTTTTTTTGTTTATACAATAATAACTATGGTAGGGGCTGGGACATTTATAATGAATAAAACCCTGTACAAGTTTCCTGCAGTACCTAGTCTTTGGTAATTGGCCTAGAGTGTCCATACTGCCTGTCTTCTGCGGTCTTATGCTCTCATCCCTCTTCCCATTTTGTTCATTTAACCTCTCATTGGAATGTAATCAATTATTTTTGATAACGGTAGCTGGGACGTTACCGAAACGTTGAATTAAAGATATGAAAGAGATTGTGGTTTGATTCCCCAAAAATTCAACAAAAAGAATGACGAATACACCACAAGAAATGTACAGAAAATACTTTAAAAGTCGCATGTACGACAAATAATATACATTTGGGTGTAGAAAATAGTATATTATATACCAAGGTGGTGAAGACTATTATTATTTACTGTGCTATTTTGCCCCGAGCTGAATAAGGTGCTAGGTTTATAAATGTCTTCACCACTATGGTGTATATACAATTTTTTTTTATTGGTGAACCATTTTACCTATTTAAAGCACGCCTCAGCGTGTTTAAATCGAACTTTTTAGCACGCGCGTGTTTTAAAGTTACCGTGGCAACATCAACAACTCGAGAAACGAAGTCTAAATCTATGGTCTAAATCATGTCTGAATGTCAATTTTTTTATTATTGATCTGACAGGAGTAGTTTGTAACGTCAAAACTTTTATTCGAACGATATTTAACAATGTCAAATTTATAAATTAAAATGGAAAGTGCCGTTGGTATTGTTTGAAATATTAATATTTCCATTTTTCAAATCTTAGGAAATGGTATTTAAATTAATACTATTGACATTCACAGAACTCAATAAGGTTGAACTTCCATCAAAATACAAATTAGTTTATGTTCTTCTCATTTCCATGACAACGCAAGGTGTACATCATATACGTCACGAATTCAACCATTTGACATTTAGTTGACATTTCCATTTCTTGTTGTTGTAGTAGTTATAGACCGGTATTTATAATTTCAAAGTGCACCAATAAAAAAAATATCGTGGATAACTGGTCTTTGAAACACTTGCTCTATTTCGAGCACTCCGGCTTAGCCGTCGTGCTCCAAAAATCGCGCGTGTTTTAAAGACCCTAATATCCACTTATACTTTAATATACTATTACACTACTAGTCAAATTTAAGACAAAAATTGAATATAATTCACAAACGCACCACGAGAAGCGTTTACCCTGTCGTCTGACTGACAAGTACACTGTCAGTTTTCGATTTATTATGAACGAACTAGTTATGTCATCAGTCATTTTTGGTTGAGCGCGAATGTTAAAGTAACGGCATTTTTATCTATAGTATATTACCCACCGAGGTGGAAAGAGTTCATCATCAGGAATGAGACTCCCTACCGAGGTTTGTACACTATTTTATTCACAAACATCATATCCTGATAAAAATTCATAAATCTTTATTTCGTTCTAAGCACACCTAAAATATTACATTTGACAACTGTCACCAATATAAATAAATGTCAATATAAAGTCGGATGGATATTAAGTTCGCGAATCATAAATTAAGAAAAATGTCATCCGATGAAGAATTAATGTATTGTACCCCTCCAAAAATAGGTATAATAATATTTATCGATGTATTATGTTTGAAATGTGAAAAATATTCATCTAAAATAGATAATATTAGGTAACGATCACATTAATTCAGAGGGCGGGAGGTCAGGGCGGAGTGTCAGGGCGGGAAGTGAAGGTGTGTAATATGACACTTACCAACCTTTAATGATGTTAGTGATGACAGTATTACATATATGGTTGTGAATAATAGTATATTGAGTACCAAGTGTCAAAAACGTTACTTTAGTCACGAGCAGTGGCGGCTGTACCTTAAGTGCACTCGTGCCGCTGAACCACCAATTCAAAAGATTTAAAAATTACAAAATATTACTACATCTTTATTTTTAAATTGCCATTTTAATATTTATTTTTTAAACATACAAAAACGTATAAAAAATTAAATTTCCAATTATGGTAAAAAAGTTTGAGCGCTTTACTAAACTAATATCGTGCCGCGTGCGCTTCGGCGAGGACTGCTAATACATCTTGTATGAGATACGAATTAATACGCCTGACGCGTGAAACAAAAGATAGTTCATAGAAATGTACCGAGTAATGAGACAATTCTCGAGCGCCGCACGTGCGAACCGAAGATAACCGAGAGCACCCGATGTATAACGAATTGGGCCGGACGGCATGGGCGCGAGGCGACGGCAGCTATGATTGAAATCTCGTTATTGGTATAGTTTCACTATTTGTGTGACTCGTTAATTATTGTTTATAACTATTTCCGTAATTGTTTTTAGTTTTTGTTTCGATTCTATAATAGAACTTTTATTCTGTACTGTGTTTGGTATTAGTTGAAAATGAGTATAAACATTGATTATATTAAAGAAAATAACAAAATTTTTCAAAGTAAAGTGAACATAAAATTGGCCGGACCGCCACGGCCCTTTTTAAATTTAAAACAAGAGTGCGAATCTAAAAATAAAGCATTTACACGAAGTTTTGAAAGTGAAATGTATAATAGAAAGAAATGGTTGTGTGGATGTGAGCGTCTTAATAGATTCTTTTGTTTTCCTTGCATTATTTTTGGCGGAGAATCGATTTGGACAGAAACATATTATGTTATGTCAATTGTTGTTTTGTTGCATTTTCTAATTTTAATATTCTAGTAAAGTGCACCACCAGTTCGATAACCCACCAGCCGCCACTGGTCACGAGTTTTCTGAGGCACGAGTGGAGCAAAGCGGAACAAGCGACTTAACATGTTTTTGACACTAGGTGCCAACTATACTTTTTTATGCTGACAGGAAAAGGATTACTTATATTATTATTATTATTTTGATTATATTCACTAAATGACAGGTAATGGCTAACGTGTCTGTCTTTGCAAAATCGAGTGACACAGAACTACAAAATCATCACGGAGTATTAAATATAGATTACAAAAGATGCACTTGACATGACGTTTGAAAAACAAAAGATAGACGCGATGTGACTTTTCTCACTTCAAACAAAAGTGTTTAAAGTAACGGTTTGCGAATGTCAAACCCGTGTTTTAGATGCGGTTTTAGTGACGGAAGTAGAGAAAGTTATCTATAATATATATTGTGCTTCGTCCCTTTACTGAGATATTGAAGTTTTCTTAGCCGTATATAGCTGGTCTAATCCTACTCCTTTCGGGGATTTGATTATGTCGATCAAATTCCACTCACCTACTTCCAATTTAACTATTTCATGCTTCAAGGCGTCTATTAAATTATATATGATTTTCAAAACTTTATCCCTTCACCTATAATCCATCTGCTTATAATTCGCGTGTTCAAAATCCAGTTAAACCCTCTACTAACTATAATTTCTTCAAGTATTATCTGAGTAATAGTATATTTATTATATTGATTTTTTACAACTGCTCTCATTGATGTTGAATATTTTGAATTATTTCATTGATTTTCTGTAATTATATATAATTTTTTCATTAGTTTCAATTCTAATTGTAAATTTATTTAAAAAATTCCTATTTGAGGATTGGGATCAATATCAAATTATTTCACAATGAATTAAGTCTCTAAAATCTAAACTACTTGTTCCTTCCGTATTTATCCTCTTCACTCCGCACCACTTTTTGATGCTTGCTCTCACTTTGCTACAACAGCTTTTGTAACTTTCTCAACGTATAAAGATAGGAAATCGGAATTTAATTCGATCACTTTAAGGCCGGCGACACATTTGTGGTTGCAACCGCTATAACGTTCACACATACAAGCATACACCTTGTCATACCGAGTCCGTCAGTTCAATAATCAACATTGATTTGGTAGAAACGGTTGGTATAATTTATGCTCAAATCAAGAAATCAAAGCGAAAAAGGAGGTTCTTCCAAACTCGGGTGATCGTGCCTACCCCTATGTCCTGGTGGGTGACGAAGCTTTTGCTCTGCTCGACAATTTATTAAGGCCTTATCCAAGTCGTTACCTAACAGGTAACAAGCGAATTTTCAATTATAGGTTAACAAGAGCTAGAAGGTTCGTGGAATGTGCCTTTGGAATTCTGGCCAATAAGTGGCGTGTGTTCCATAGTAGCATATTAGTGCTACCAGATTTTGCAGTGATGGTAGTAAAAGCAGCTAGCATCTTGCACAATTTTGTTAGAAGAAGGGATGGTTACAAATTTGAAGACACGCTAACGTGCTGTTTAGATGATACAGATGTACACGGGACTGGTGGTCAACAACTACGAGGACAACATGTCAAAAATCTTTTTACTGATTACTTCGTATCGCCTGAAGGCAGTTTAAGTTGGCAAACTGATATGATATAAACAAATATATAGTGGTTGTTTAATATACAACTTGTAAAAAGTGAATAAATCAT
>CAJUYI010001259.1:38656-60793 GCA_910591695.1 Galerucella pusilla
ATATAGTGGTTGTTTAATATACAACTTGTAAAAAGTGAATAAATCATATTTTGTAGTTTATAAAGTACCTATTTAAGTTATGAATTTTTCTTATCTTTTGCTCTTCTCTCTTCCGGACTTCACGAATTGTGGTTAGGACACATTTCTCCTAAAATCTTCTGCCAAGCAGTAATTTTTTTGTCGCGATCTTTGTATGCTTTGTCGGTAACATCCCACAAGCAAGTCTTACTTTGCACCAGAACAATACATTTTTCGGCATCGAAGACGTCCATGTTCAAAACTCGACTGGCTAGGTTTGTGGCCGCGCGGTTAATGTAAACAGTCAGGCAAGTAACAACATGTTGCATTTCGGACGGATAGCCGCGCGACCGCGGCAAGATGCGGTTGCAAAGGCGGTTGCTGCCGCTTGGCCGCTAGTGTGGCACCATTTCATAAACAACCATGTATCTTACAGAACAGCAACCGCAAATGTGTCGCCGGATGCTCGTGACTGATATTTCTTGACATTTGATCCTTTTATCATTATTGTAATGGTTATCTTTTATTGTGATATTTAATATAAATAACCTTCAATATAGTCTTATTTATCTGTGTCATGTGACCTCTTCATTAACCACTCTTATTATCCACTCCTGTTATTTACTGGTGAATAATGTAGTTTGGCAAGTTTATCTGAAGCTACGCGGCATCGGTAAGAGGCGAGGATAAACATGGCGCATATCTGTCAAACGTACAAATAGAGTACGGTACCTATTTCACCAAGTAAAACTGAAAATACAAAGGTCACTGACAATACCAACGCCACTGGACAAATCAATATCAGTCTATTCACGAAGTGAGAGGGAAGAACACACGCACGCGCTTGCCAATAAGAAGTCAGCTGGTCGATAAAAATCACCAATTATGTAATTCTGTCGGTGTGGTCATTATGGTTTTCGTACAACGCTGCCAGAGCTTGAAGAAGCCCATAACAAATTTGGAAAAGTGTCCATCTCTTAATATTCATAAATTGAAAAAATAATATCAATAGAAAAAATCCAAGGAAACAAGCACATTAAAGAATCAACGTTTAATCATATTGTTAATATTGTTAATAATAAAAAGTCCCTTTTTCAATTATTATCAATATATACTTAGCACTTCAGCTTTTTCATAGTTAAACGTGGCAATGTCGAATGTTTTCGACTGAATTCCTTCCACGGTTCCAGATAAACTTGCCAAAGTATACGTCATTATACTTGAGGAAGAATACGTCAAATGTAAATATCAAATATAATATTATTAACTAAGGTGTCACTCGCTAGCCGTCATTATATGCTTGTTGAATATTAATATACTATTATCATATTCGCGTCAAGTCCCAATTGATGGTCTTAAGCACTTCCATACTGCTGGATCGATTGTGGTGCGATCTTGCAGCACGTTTCGAAAGGTATGAGGTAGAAAAGTAGATAACCAAAAACAGTAATTACTGTAAAGGCATCCACATTTCACTCACTTAATAATGTCAATGTTGCCATGTTCCAATTATAAGCTAAGTTCCTGTGGAAAATTGTGAAAATATATTTGTGATATTCATAAAAGTGGAAAAGTTGTGTACTTTTTTTTAAGTTGGGAACAATGATCTATCTATTATTCACCACACTTCTATTATGGACAAAAGTAAGCGTCTCGATTGAGACCAGCACAATAACAAAAAGATAATAGTATATAAAATGTCACAAAGTGTCAAAAACGTTTCTTTAGTAACGAGTTCTCTGAAACGAGCGACTAAAGATGTTTTTGACACTTGGTGCTTACTATACTTTTTCTACGCTCGCAGAAAAAAATACATAATTATATTATTTCAATTATATTCACAAAATGACAGACAATGACTGTCGTGTCATTGGAAAATCAAATGACACAGAGCTCCAAAATTACAACAGTGAGTTCTGTACACTAATTATATTTCCTGATTTCCCAGTTTCACCTCGTACCTACCTACATTCAACAAGTGCCGCTGGTAGCACTACAATCGATCTACCGCAATATTGAAGTATGTAAAACCATCAATATATTGCTAGCAATTTGTGTCAAGGCATTTTTCATGAAGAAAATTTTAATAAAACGCAATTTTCATGCTTCCTTTAAAGGTTATGAGTGGAATTCTGATCTTAACTTTTGTTTATTATCTATATTGAGAAAAACAGAGTTTAGAAACCGCTACAGTTTTTGTCAACGTCGCCTCAAAGTATCAGAAAATGAATACTTAATGAGCGAGAAAGCAAAGTAAAACATAAAAGAGGTATTATGGAAGTTTATGGAGGCATATTAATACATAAATTCAGTTCCGCGCTGATTTGGTCTGGTGGATCGTGAAATTATTTTATTAACTTATTTAAAATACTGAGACAGGTGGTAGCGTACCTATATTTATTAATTATCTGAGATGGCATATTGTAACGGTCTAATTATACAGACGAACGTATAATTTACTATAAGGAATTGATTAGAAAAAAACTAGTATTAGTAACTAGATTTAACTAAAGATGAAGTTCGATTTTCAACATTATCCCAAATAGCAGAAAATAATACTATGGATGTCCGATGGACGTATGTTCATGGACAGTCCATAGGATGTCCATTTTTTCCCTATGGACGTCCACCAACCATTTTAATTACTTTATCTGAAAATAGTTATTTATGTACCAAGGCAGTAAAGTGTTTCTTTATCGGACGAGTCTGAAATGAGACGAGCGAAGCGAGGCGAATAACATGCGAGTCCGATAAAGACACTTTTCTGACGTGGTGCATACTAAATTTTATCGCCAACTGCATAGAATTCAAAATGTAAGAAACTGAGGTAGGTATATTTCATTGCATTTTATTATGACAAAGTAAACAGCAAATATAGAAAAAATCTACTTATTATTTGTTACAGGTATTTAAATTGAAGGTACACCCTGAAGCATTATAAAAGTTAATTCCTGAAGTCATCAAAGGAGTTCCAACAATAATTTGTTATAAATAAATCGCAAGGAAACTATTATTGAGCCGTAATAGGGAGAAGCGTGACACTGACAGATAATGATTTTCGAGTATAATGTCAAAGTCAAAATACTTTACCTGCCGCAGGAAGGTAAACTGTTTGTTTACTTCCGGAAATCAATCTGATAATTGACGGCTTCACTGACGGTTGGCGATAAATGTTAATTATCAAACATTTTAGTTGCCATTTTCATATAGCTCACTTTGATAAAATGATCTTTTTCATATTTTTACAGTAATTACTTAAACTCAGATTTTCAACATTTCATAACTCAGAAACGGTACAAGGTAGGGGTAACATATTATATATTTTTGAAATAAGAAAAAAAAGGCGATTCCAAAAATTTGAAAATATACAGGGTGTCCCATTCAAAAAAGAACTATGATTTTTTGTATCCCCTTAAACTTGCACGCTGCTGAACTTTTGATGGAATATCAAGAAAATTCAGCTGTAACCCAACAACTTTTATATGAGACTTTCTTTTCTAAAAGTAATAATAACGATGATAGGGGGTAATTTATAATGAATAACCCTGTACAGTGTACATAGTACTTCCAATAACATTCCATGGACCAATGTACTCAAAATGGATCTTAAATGTGTTGTCACCTGAAATGAAGCAAACATTTTTTGGAAAATTCATGTTTCCGTAATTTTTAAATTTGTAAGAGCTGAAACTTGATTATAATAAGTTACAGGCTAAATGGTATTTGCTGCAAGATTTATAATAAAACCAACTAGATCCTTAAATTGTAAAGCCCGAGAATGCCCTTCATAAATAATGTGGAAGGATTGTATTATAATAATTCCTGGGTATAATAGTTATACATATAGTATGAAGCGCGATGAAAAACAAATTTGAAATACTGTAAATATAAGAGGATTACGGCAAGAAACCAGTAATACAGAAATCCACACGTTTAATGAACTGGCGTTCTGAATATACAGGGTGGTCCGTAAGCAATGGACCAAAGTGAAATGGAAGATTCTTGGGCCAAAAATATGACAATCTGACGCAAGTTCCTTAAATAAAATATCGTTGATGAAAAGGATACACGGTGGCAAAGTTGAAATGTCAAAAATGTGTTTTCTCAGTAAATTGAAAGATTTTTGATATACAAACGTAAAAATTTGAAGATATGGGTTTTAATGCCTGGGAAATCATAATATATTATCCGTTTCGAAGTATTTTTTGCAGGGCGCCACAAAAGCTATGCTGTTGGTGTAATTGTGCGATTAACATATTTATCGTTAACGGTATCCCTCTATTTATTTAAAAATATTGAAACTGTATTTTTGCGACAAAAAGTTATACTTATCATTAGTCTCACTGGTTTTCGGGATATTCCCATTTTTAAACCCTGTTAATAATTTTTATTCCATTTATTAGCACAAAAATGATAAGGTTAGTAGGCACTAATGTAAGAAAACTTATTATCAGCTATAATAATGTACCAACAACATCGATTATTTGCAATAATTCTGCCATAACTCTCCTCAAGCATGTTGCTTTTAGGTAACAGCCCTCCGCCTTCGGAGTCGGGTTGTTACTAAGCAATAAGCTTTCGAAATCTATGACAATATTATTGCAAATTATCAATGCTCTTGCTATGTTATAGCTGATAGTGAATTTGCTGACATCAGCGCCTACTAAAGTTATCATTTTTGTGCTAATAAATGGAGTAAAAATAATGTTGGGCTTAAGCGTGCGAATATAAATAAGTAACTTTTGCGACTAATGATAAGTATACATTTTTGTCGCAAAAATGTTGTAGTTTTAATATTTTTCAATAAATAAATAAATTGACGATGAATAATTGAATGGTACATTTACACCAACAGCATTGGTTTTGTGGCGCCTTCTAGAAAATAGATCAAAAATGATAGCATATTATGATTTCCCAGGCCCTGAAACCCCCATCTTCAAGTTTTCACGTTTATTTTTCCAAAATCTTCCAATTTACTGAGAAAAATTATTTTTTACATTTCAACTTCGCCACCCTGTATCTTTCTTATCATTAATATTTTATTGAATGAAGTTGTGCCAGATTGTGATATTTTAAGGCAAAACATCTTCCATTTCACTTTGGACCATTACTTGCAGACCACCCGGTATAACGTCAATAAGAAAATACCGGTCTGAAAATCGCTCAATAATCTACCTCGACGAGACGTGGTTTGACACGCATGACACCACTTCCAAAGAATGGTCTGATTCCTCTGATAAGTGTGAAACAAAAGCACCATCAAATAAAGGGAACAGAATCACAATATTACACGCAGGATCAGAAAATGGTTGGATCCCAAACACTTTGTGGCTTTCTGCTAAAAATATTAAGAGCTCTTGTGTTGACTATCACGAAATTATGTCAGCAGAGCTTTTTGAAGATTGGTTTGAAAACTTTCTGTTACCCAACACTCTGCCAAAACAACGCAAGCTATCATTGTCGACAATTCCTGGCTCAAAGAATACGAAATTGTAGGCTCAAAACTTCATGGCTGCAAATGTGATATATTTTGAGGAGTATTATACAAAAAAAGAACTCTCACAAGTAATGGAGTCATTTTCTATAAGCGAAACGTATGTTTGTGATACAATTGCAGAAAAATTGGGATATAAAGTGTTACGACTATCTCCCTACTACTGCGTGTTCAATCCCAAATGGAGCTTATGTGGCACCAACTTAAATCGGGAATACTGAAAAAACTTATCAGGCTAACAAAAATGTCATTGACCAATTCGAAAACCAAAGTAATAACAGATGAGGGATACACAGAAGAAATTGCTATTGAAAAAGGTGTAAGACAGGGCGATGCACTATCAACCACGCTGTTCAATATAGCGTTAGACGGAGCGATCAAAGCGATAGCTCAGGGAACTATAATTTCTCAGAATATGACACAAATAATAGGATATGCAGACGACCTCGCTTTAATTGCAAGAAATAGAAACAGCCTGGATAAGATGCTATGCGATTTGGCTAGAGAAGCGAAAAGTAGAGGCTTGGAAATAAATGAAGAAAAAACTAAATTCATGATAGTCAGCAGGGAAACAACGGAGAATATAAACGAAATAAGAATACAGAATTACAAATTTAGAAAAGTAGAAAATTTTAAATATTTAGTGTGATGATAAACGAGAAAAATGATAGAAAAGTAGAGATAGCAGAAAGAGTAAAAGCGGGAAATAATTAAGGCGTATTGGAAGTACAATAAACTGATGAATGACAGACATTTAAGTGAAAACACCAAATTGAAGTTGTACAAAGCTGCTATAGGACCAACAATGACATATGCCGCAGAGACTATGTGTTTGACAAGTAAAAACAAAGAAAACTTAAGGATAGCTGAGAGAAAAATATTAAGGAAAATTTTTGGCCCAGTGAAAACAGAAAAGGGGGAATTCAGGAAAATGATGAATCATAAAATTAGAGAAAAGATGAAAGGAGAATATATCGTGAGGTTCATAAAAGCTCAAAGGTTAAAAAGTTATGGACATGTAACTAGAAGGGAGCCATCAACAATAATAAGAAGAATAACAAACTGGGCACCACAACTAAGCAGACTAAAAGGAAGACCGAAGACAAGATGGGAAGATCAAATTAGAGAAGATATACGAAAAATGAATATAAATAAATGGAAAATAGATAAAAAGGACAGGAAAAAATGGAAGAAGATAACAGAAGAAGCAAAAACTCATAGTAATTTATAAAGGAAAATAAATAAGGAGAAAACAGCGGAGTGATTCACCGCAAAAAAAAATGAATCTGATGAGCTTAAATAAGCGGCCACCATTTCGACAGGAATGAATAGCCTATATATATATTTTTAATTTTGGTTTTCATTTATTTTCGTTTTCTTTCCATTTTTCAATTTTATAATGGGCTATCGCCTATTTATAGCTTGTGCTACCGATAGCGATAATTTTTACTTTAATTTTTTTTGTTTTGTTTTTGTTTTTTATCTCATTTTTGTTATATGAGCTTCATAGAATTTCGGTTCTCAGCTCATAATTCATTTTAATAATAATAATAATAATTAGTGTTTCGTTTTGTCCTATCATTGTTGTCACAAATTTGTAATTAATTTTTGTGTGATCAGATACTATCTCAAGTTTGTAATTATTTTCAAAATACAGGAAATTACAGAAAAAAATGATGAGTACAAGGTTAGTGAGCATCGCATGGTTAGTGCTTTATAAAATAAAAGCTGGCCCTTAGTGTCCTTGAGCTGCCATAAGATTGAAAAATGTACAAAAATACAAAGCATTAAACACTGAATAAAGAACCTAAAAAAAGAATAAATATAACGTTGCCGTAATCTTAGATACACCTTTCCAAGTTCAAAGTTACAGTTTTCTTTTAAAATTGCAGTTAGCTTACTCTAGTTCTTATAAAACCGTACATATAAAGTGCTCCAGCAATTCAAAAATGACAAAAATATGTATTTTCAAAAAAATTACTAACTTTCCGGTTTTTCCTAATTTCCTCGGCTTCCAATTATCATCCGATTAACTCGCTCGACCCCCATTCTGTACGTATCTACGTATATGATGGCACCATCCGTTTTCTGTTAGGAGTTATCTCAAAAATACTTGCATGCTGTATTGCTTGGCGTACATAAGGGCCAATTCTGTAAGCAACAGGCTTTAACATTTTTGATAGTGGAAACTTCAACAAATACAACTGAATCGATTTAAATTCAAGTAAATAATAGGAATGGCTTTGATATTTGATATCTTATGAATGAATGAAGAAATTCGAATTCATAGGAACGCACTTAGAAAGTAAGTTAATTTTGGGGTTATGATATGTTATGTTACTCATAAATCAAATCGTTTTCAGGAATTCAGAATTCAAAGAAATTTGAAAGATAATTCAAATCCTTCCGAATCACCTGATAAAATATTCCGAGTTAAATAGTTCAAATGAATCAAGTTCGATCTGTCAACACTGTTTTATTCAACCATATTTAACACCAGTGTTAAATTGAATTATTTCAAAGCATGCTTTAAATATTGACGTTATAAAATTGGAATTGGGTTATATTCAATTAACGGAACTTTAAAAACACAATTTTCAACGTGCCTTTAATTTTTACCAGTTTTTATAGAATTGACCCTATAGTGCACGAAGTTTCGAACTCCTAAACTCGGTTTAATGATAATTGAGTTTATGTGTGTGGTACAACGAGCCCATGTAATTGATTGCATTACCTTGCAAACCATAGGGACAATACTTATTGGCCTATAATTGCTTGGGTAGAATATTTTGTCTTTTTTGAATATGAGAGTAACTAAGGCAGCTCTCCATATCGGTGGTAGTGTGTGAGTCTTTAAAGAAGCAGAGGGTAGATAAAAGATATTTTTGCGCCATCGATCTTTTTTGTTTATTTACAGCATCGGTTGTCAGGTCAGTAGGTTGTGTTTACTGGTTTCTGAGTCTAACACGTCGGTAAGTGATTTACTTACCGTTCAGACGTCGGTAAGTGGATTACTTACCGACGTCTTAGCCCTACATACATTTAAGTGGTCCTAAATAATACATCACTTTATTCATTACACAAAAGTGACAAAAAATAATAATAAGATTTATATTTTTTAATGAACAGAATCGAACAGAACAATATAAAAACTAATAAATAGCATGAAAACAATTTCACCAAAATGCAAATTAAACTGATCGAGAAGTATAAATGTCACTTTTGACATTTCATTCATTTCGAAGAACTTTGAATTATTTTATTCGAAATTCGAATATTTCAATACGATCGCGCCAAAAATGGTATAAGCGTTTCGAACGTTAAGGGTAATACCGGTCTCCAGCAACATTGCTGTCGACCGGTATACAACCCTTACCGTTCTTGATACTTAATATACTATTTTTCTTCAAATGACATTAAAAACGGCCTTTTAATGACACTTGGCAGGCTTAGAAGTTGTACTTTTAATGCCTAGGCAGAAAAAGTCCACTTTTACTGCCTAGGCAGGAAAAGTTCGTTGCTAGGCAACCTTCCAAGTAAAAATTTAAATCAAACTGGTTATTAAAATTGACAATGACATTAACAAAACTCAAAATGATGCTGATGATAATAAACTGGTTTTATTGCATTAAAACTTTAATCCATAATAGATCATTTTCAATATATTCCTACCTTCGTACACAAATACAGTTCATCTGGGGCATCTGACAAAAATTTCTCGATTTCTTCTCTTTGAAAAACTCGGGATTTTCTTGCATGGAAACCGTCTGACTGGCGTTTCAAAAAAGCCCGTAACTTCAGGTATTTTGCCAAATCAATGTTATTTTTTATATTCAGGGTAGCTTTCAACATCGAATAGGTAGACCATAACGTTGAAGGATCCTATATTTTTCTTCTGTCTATATTCCATGAATCTGCTGTATGTGAGTTCATATACAGTTCTTGATTTTTCCGGTAAAAGGTTAAATTCCTCGCGCCTGGTCTCTTATTTCAGGTGGTGTTAATTGCATCAATTCATCCTCACTTTGCAGTAAATCCATTTCTAACATGACAACTTTTCAAAATTGACAATGACAAAGTAAACAGTAAACAAACATATTCAACAAACGTCATCAGCGGTAAACATAGTAACGCAGGGCCCAGTTACCTTTGATAAAATAATTTAGTTATTTGGATATTGATAATGAAACGCAATTTAAATATGAAAAAGTCGATTTTGCGTGGAATATGAACAAATTTCAAGAACAAATTACATGTTTCACACGGCAGGAAAGCAGATTTAATGCCGCGGCATTAAATCTTGTGCCTTTATGCCTAGTAAAACAAATAACTATTAAGCATTTGCTTATTTTACTAATTTTGGAAAAAGTATAATCAGATGATCTTTCTGTACAAGAATATAATTACTTTTAAACTCCCTAACACAATTTTAGAACATTGATTTCCACATTTTCCGCTGCAACGTGTTAAATTAATTCATTATTTCCATAAATACTGAAATTGAAACTCTGTTTAATTTTATGTTGAGCTATTATTAATGTTAACGGAAACAACATAAATTTAAATACTAATTTAGCTGATCTTATCCACGTTTTTAATTCAAACAAAGTTTTGATAAAGGATAAATATTTTTATTATTTTAATGATGCTTTATCTAGGTAGGTTTGTTGTTGTAATCAGCTTAGAATGATTTGTATTATTACGATCTTCACGGGATTATAAAACTCTTTTGACTACAAATAATAATTCAAACCGATCATTATGGTACAAATCGTTAATGTTATTATAGCGATAGCACGACCTGTGCCATAATAACTGCTTATGATTCGTATTACATACAAAATTTTATCTGATGGTATTTAGGTATTTTAATACATTTTCGAAACATTGAAAAACTGCATTTTTGTCATGTCACAATAATTGATTGATACATAATACTTTTCAGTGAAATTGAATACTCAAAATGTCATCCACTGGCTCTTGATATTAAGCAAATTGACGGACACGAGTAATTACATGAATTTCGACTCTGAATTCGGTCTTGAAACTCTCGTAGATTTTCGGTTTATCTACAAAAACCTTCAATTTTAACCAGCCCCATAGTAAAAAATCAGAGATGTAGGATCTGGAGATTTTTGGGAAAACTCGTTTACCATTCCACCTCCCAGGAAAATACTGGTTTTAACCACTTGTTGTAACCATATATACTAATGTCTGGTGAATCAGGATTGCTGGCGTTTGGAAACGTTGGCAAGGTGAGATATTGCTTCTGTTTGCAAAAATTGCAGATAACGTCTCCCTGTAGGATTTTCTTGAAGACAATAAGGACCAATGATTGTGTCATCAATGTAGTTGACCTTCAGAGTCATCCAGTGAGCATTATGCAATATTTAATACGAATCCCTAAATTAATTTTTCCGAAGCCAGTCCTGGAATTTCTGAGTTTAGCCAATACCAGTCGAATGCTTGATAGTAGTGTACTGTAACATAAAAAATTAGAAACTATGAATGAGACGTGTAAACATTATAGCCAATTGAAATGTCAACTTCTTTTGAAAAAGTCTATATTATTCCCCCATACCAAACACTCAATCTATACGGTTCTCAAAACAAGTCAAAAACCCTCTATTCCTCGTAAAAAGCACACGAGAATACTAAATGATGCACAAATTCATTCTAATATACTTTGAAACGAAAGTTAGCTTGCAATTGTACCATTTTCCATTCTATTTCAGTCGAATACAGACCAAAACGCGAAAGAACGCTGGAAACAGTCTGAAACGATAGTAAAACACAAGATTCGACGTTATTCCATTCAAAAACTCTCAATTTCACGTAACTACAGTACGAAACAGTCAACGGTTTTCCGAATAAGTCAAAAATCCTTAATCCTACTTAAAAAGCCCACAAGAAGAGTAAATAATGCACAAATTCATTCGAATATACTTCAAAAGGGAAGTTAGCTTGTAATCGGACCATTTTCCATTCTATTTCAGTCGAATACAGACCAAAACGCGAAAGAACGCTGAAAACAGTCTACTCTAAAACGATAGGAAAACACAATTCAACGTTATATCTATAAGTAAACCGCTCGTGAGTACGTGTTTTTTAGCAAACAGCATGTTCTTGTGTGCTAAACATAAAAGCACCGAACCTACTATAATAATTCTAAATAGTTACTTAAAAAAATATACTCAATTCCAGTGATTTTGAGAATCTTGAAAATCTTCTACCTACCTCTAAAGCTATCGTTCAAATGATTAACACATTTTTAAATACAATACTCATAAATGTCTGCTAAAAGGACGTTTTTTAAAACAACGTACCTAGTGGTATTTTACCGATGCTACAAAAGAGCCAACGTAACAAGTTTAGTAAGCGGTATAACACCGTTTATACGACCATTATTTTAAAACCGCTCTGTCCACACAAAGATAATTCTAGATAATTATTTCACTATACCCGTAATGCTAATGGCTTACAAATTTAAATGCAAACGTGCATTATTCATCCAACTGTACACTATTACATTAACTTTCACGCGTGGCTTTGATCCGTAGTGGTGAAATTTCAAAAGCCAGGTTCACTCTAGCTTACCCATAATTGATGACATATACTCGACACCTCTATTTGCTTATACGAATCACATTAAAAAAGCAGTAGTGTTAAAAGTTTTTTAGTTCCAGCAAAATCCACAGAGCTCATTGCATATTAATAACATTTCATTGTAATGTAACGGCAATCAACCACTGCGCTAAAAAAATGGAAAGGCAAGAAAAAACCCATTCAGTTGCCATCCTCATAGACAGCCAAGTAAATATGGATTTGCTACGAGGGTTAAACGCAATCGGGGACTGTTGCAAGGTTGCGGTAGACTGAGTACCAGGGTAAAAGGGCAACGAAAAGGTTCATCAATGTTATCCTTTGGACCGGAAGTGCACAGAAATCTCTAGAATTATAAGAAGTCTAACCAGGACGAAGGATGGCAAAACAGTTCGTTAAAGTAGATTCGTTTACATTTGAAAAAAACTGAAGTAGAACTAAGCATAATAGGTACACAGTGCTAATAAGATTGACAGACGGATCTATGTGCATATTTTGTCACCTGGAAGAAAAATAGATTCTATGCCAGTGCAATTGCCTGCCAATTCTGCTATTTCTTGTACATACTTGGCGATGAGATGCCAGAACTAGATTTCCACGAAGAATCAAAAGGTTGACATTCCGTAGGCGACACCTTATGTGTGTGTGTGTGTGTGAGAGAGAGATGGTCTCGGACGGTGTCCATTAACCACAGTTTAGATATTAATCTGAAGGAAAAGTCTTTATTTCCAGTTTAGCATCATTAACAAACCGTATAAGTGGGTCAAAAATAGCCTTTTAGTTTTTTGCCAGAAGTGAACATAAATTGACAGACATGGGAAAGTTGTAGGCTATGAGAGAATTATAAAGTTCTGTTCTTTTTGCCAGTCGATCCTCGCATGCAAAAAAAATATGGTTGAGATCAGCTATTGATATATTATCGCAAGTACAAAAAGGTGTGTTGAAAATACCTATTTCGTGTAGATGGGCCCGAAAACGTCCATGATTCACTTTTAAACGTGTGAGAATTCCCTGATGTCTTTTGCTATAATCTAAATTCAAGAGGTTACTTTTACTGGGGAGTTGCGGATATGAATGGAAATACTGATTGCTGTTTGTTTTTGCAATATTTTGATAATAGTTTTTCCAACGTGTGTGGGCTAATTCTTTGTGGCTATTTATTAAGTCCGAAAATGATTGGGTTATAGTTAACTTAGATATTCTACATGCCGCTTTTGCTTCGTAGTCCACTCTTTCATTTCCATCTATCCCGCAATGTCCTTTCACCCAGATAAGATGAATTCTCTTTTTTTTTAAGTCATAAAGCAACCGCTTAATTTCAAAAATAAGATGTTGCCTGAAACATTTTGATGGGGAACTCTCTATTGCTTGCAATACAGATTTAGAATCCGTCATGATGGCCACGTTTTGAAATGATTTCAAACTACACCAGTCTAAAGCTTCTCTCACAGCTAGTGCTTCAGCTGTATATACTGAAAAATTATCTGAAATTTTAAATCGTTTGACTAAGTCCAAGTCAGAAACAAAAATAGCTGCTCCGGTCCCGTTATCATTTTTTGACCCATCTATATAAATTTTTATCACATCCTGATTTATGATAGCCAATGTGGTTTTCAAGATCAACTTATTTAAACTAGGTAGGTCCGAATATGATGGGTATATGAATGTTGGTCGGAATATCAATGAACCATAATTATACTGGTAAATTGAGAAAATAGATTGGTTGTTAATGTGACTAATATCTGAGATGGTATTTAAAAAGGCATCCGACAATGGTGGGGAGTTTTTTATTCTCCAGTGAGAAAGAGTGAGGTTGCAAGAGTTTATATAAGCGATTTTCGAGACCATGGATGTGTTAAATGATCGGTATTTTATCAACTGCTTTTCACCTTATGGGTATTGATGGTTTCAGCTGACGCCATACTGTGGTGGATCGTATTGTATTGCCATCTAGCGGCACTTATCGAAAGTAGGCCTGAGGTAGAGGGTAATGAATGTGGTACCATCTACATTTTAATCACTTAAAAATGTCAATGTTGCCATGTTTCAATTATAAACAAACTAGATATTTCAGAGCTCCTGTGGAAACCCGAGACACACCTTAAATTTATTTGTGATATTAATAAAAGTGGAAAAGTTGTGTATTTTGTTCGTTTCAAGTTGAGAACATTATCTATTTATTGTTATTATGGAGAAAGAAAGGGCCACGCGCTGGTAACATTGTGACACTTACTTATCTTTGTCCATAAGTGTGGCAAATAATAAATATTTATGTTTTCAACTTGAAACAAAAGAAGTACACAATTGTAAGAAACCTTTTTTTCTAGTATATATTATGTATAAACTCAATAATTTTAAAATGTACACGAAAACATAATAAACATAATACCACAAACATATTTAACATGTGCGTCTTGGTTTTTTACAGGAACTCTGAAATATCTAGTTAGCTCATAATTGAAACATGGCAACATTGACATTACTAAGTGAGTTAAAAGTAGATAGCTGTACACTAATTACAGTTTCTGATTTCCCAGTTTTCTACCTTATACCAACTTTCAATACGTACCGATAGATAGCACTACAATCGATCCACCGCATTATGGCGTCAAAAAAAACCATCAATTAGAGATTAGAACTATTTGTCGCTCCATAACAACCAAATTTGGTGAACGGAATGTGTATATTGACAAGATCGATTCAAGACTACTCGCTAGTGTGAACAGAATGCCACCCCACTAGCTCTTCACTTTTAAACTGTCTTTTTAAGTAACTATTGTACACAATGTTGCCAGTCTCATTACTTAATTTACAGACTTCGTATATTGACAAGTTTTTAATGAGAATATTTGTGAATCAATGAATGGAGTCGAGACATGTTTGATTGTTGGAGGTTTTCCTTTTTAAATGCCACTACCAGCACTTGGAACCATTCAAAAGTTTTTTCCGCCAAACTTCACAATCAAATCTCCACAAAACTGCTTAGAGCAAACCAATTATTTATTCCATCATCTAGAAAACTTTCAAAGTTTGTTCCCAAACCTACAATCATATTTATAACAATTTATTCCAGGAAAAGTGAGAAATAAATGCCTTCTGTCAACCCATCAGAACGTTAAAAGAGGAAGGCATCAAAAATGCTGCGCTCTACTTCTTTCCGTACAACAACTTCAACTTCAACTAATCTTTTGTGTTTTTTATCGAAAGCCAGAATTTTACGCCTGAATTCGTAAACAGTGTAATGATAAACATTCAAGTGAATAACGGACGGAATTTTCTCATGATAATCATGTATTTTTTTTAATACGCTGCACAGCGTATACAATGTCTTTTTAAATATTGAATGAGTTAACAAGTTGCGTGTTGTATTAAAAGTCTGTATCACCAAAATATCGCGTTAATCCATAATTAAAAACATTTGGGAATGTCGTGTTTAGTATTATTTATACGCTGATTGTTATCGTTGAATATTATCAGTAGTGGATCTAGATATAACGGGAGTTTAAAAATTCAAAGCCTGTGACAAAGAAGCATGTTTTGAACGATACATTAGGATATCCAGTAGACTCTGCACACCATAGACTTCTACTATCGAAGATCTTTCCAAAGAAACTTCAATATTTTTCACAGTTGAGTCAGGAATAAAATTCAGAGTGAGACTTTCCACTGCTGTCGACTGGAATAATAAATAGTAGCAATAGTACTGTAGAAAGAGGCAGTTAGAATTCTATAGTGTGCAGAGTCTCAGTACAGTTTCTTTTTCACAATGTATGGGTGAAATGGATAGCAGATGGTCGTGATTATAACAAGTTTGTCCAGCACTGCACATATTTTTATTACTTATATATTTTTTCACTTCTCCTATACCTGTTTGATTTTGATTTCATGATTTTTTTTTCTTGTTTCAGGTAAGTACAGCCTACAATATGTTGAGTGGGAATGAAGGAGTTTAAGGTCAAGTAAGGTATTTTTTTATGATATAATTCACAATGAGTATCGGTACCTATAGTTATTAGCCATTTTTTTTGTATTCAGTATAGCTGGTCCCATTCTAATAACATGTGTATTGAAACTTTAACATATCAACAAAATATCATATCATATCAAAACTATCAAATGAAATGGATAGTTATTGAGGTATTGGTAGATTTATGACGATTCCATAACAAGTTAGAGTTGCCTAACCGTAATTACCGACGTACTAAGTCCACGATTCACTCATAATAGTAAAATAAATAACAAAATCGACGTCAACAAACACAGTTAACTAAAATGCAAGCAATAAATGTCTTATACAACAATTCAATACTTATTTGTGGTTTTGTTTAATGTAATTGAGAAATCATTGTTCATTATGTTTTGTTTTATAAATTTTAAGTAGCTGCAAAGTAAATGTCTGACTTCACATCGCGTTATGTGTAATGCTTGCAAGATATTAATTTGAATAATACAAATATGTTTGTATATCGCTTGCTAATAAAAATATGATCTTTTAAATAGGAGCCTCTGTATTCTATATCTACATTTCTTTAAGCCTTTATTCTTTCATTAGAAGAAGTTCCAGAAAAAAATATGGCATTTGTATAGGTAATGGTGCGCTTGTTATACGAGATCATCTCAATACCAAATTCGAAAATGAATGGATTGAAAGAGCGGGTTCAACTGATTGGCAAGCTCTGTCTCCCGATTTAACAAAAGTTTACTTCTTTCGTGGTTTTACGAAAAATTAGTCATACAAAACTTCCCCGACTACCTACTAGAGAAGACATAAAAGAGGAAATCAGAGCGGTATTTCGATCTGTTAATATGCTAAGAAATGTTATAGTCCACGCAGGTCTTCGTGTATACCTTCTTGAGCTTCACTTTTACAAAAAATCGCTTAGTGCTTTTTCTTTCCCCCAGAAAATCTATAAAACTCGACTCTGCACGTCAAAAAGTATCAATTAGTCCAAAGCTATGAGCAAAGAACATTATTTACAATATTATTAATAAACACATTTAACACTCGATGTTGTTATTATGATGACAGAGCGAGAATCAATTAATTTGCTTATAACATCAATTTTCAAACTATTTAAGTAACAGATTCCACATTTCGTTATTTGTGAATTTGAGAGCATAATTTGTTGTAATATAAAGATGTCATAATATTAACATCCGGTTTGAAATTTGTTTATAAATAATATTGTGAACAATGGTTTTCTACTCATAAGTTCGACCCAATTCATATTTTTTTTCTAAAAAGTCTAGTTTTGTAGATCTTTTGCGGAGAAAAACACATAGTTTGTTACTCGCGCTTTTTTTTGTTAAATCAAAGGGTAAAAAGATATGCACAAAAAACGATATTTTCACTGAAATTATACCCTTTATTATCTCGTTAAATAATTTTCTGCAACGACTTTAGAGATCGGGATGAGTGCATCTTATTCTACATCAAGTTTACCCTCTTGTCAAACAGAATCAGCTACCAGAAAAAGGGAAATATTGTTAAATAGTCATTTTCAGGTTACATTTCCTGGACTATTATTTATGATATTGTGTTACACCCAACGCTTTTTCACGTGATGGGATAATAATTATGATTTACTATAAATATCTCGAAATAAATTATAAACTTTGAGTGAATGCTTGACAAAAGTCAAAGTTACATAACCATAAAATACAGAAAGAAGAGAGGAAATTAAAGGTTCTAGTTCCGTCCACCCTGTATACAAAAAAGAAAATAATAATAAATATAATGATAATGATAATAATAATAATAATAATAAATACAATTCCATACGGATATTTCATTATATAATTAACCTCTGTTTGGCCAAATCATTCTTCTTAACGTACAGTAAGCTATATAGTGTTGATTTAACTACGATTTCATAAAAGTATCCATATCTTTCAAAGGACTCTGTATAACAGCAAAACCTTTTATCATAAGCTTCAACGTTTGATTCGCAGCACAATGTATTGTCATTAACGTCATCTACTATTTTTCTTGATAACATTTTTTGAGATCTCTTAAAATAACCCAAATATCGGTAAATATTGGTAAATTGGTTTATGAATTTATTTATACATCAGTGTTCCCTATAATTCTATTCAAACTATTCAAATTTCAACCATTTTTTCCACGAGTTAAGCTCGTGATTGACGTTTATTATTATTATTTTTAAATTTGAAAAGTTTCCAAATGTAATCCATCTTAATCACCGCTTTAAGTTTTTCCAATTGTCTCTGTAACAAATTAATAACATTCTACCCAGGTGAAGAACGTTTCACAATATTTTGTTCACTCGGCATCTGGCCTTTAGGATTCATTAATAAAAGTTTATAAATCCATCATTGTTACAGATCCGCAGTAGGTAAGATTTAGATACGAAAACATAAACTAAATTTATTTTATAAAATTTTTCCAAAAACAAATTTTACCTTTATTTTATTTTTATTCAAACAGAAACCGCATCAGCCATGTAGGCTATTAGCGACCAATGTTTAACACTTACAAATTACAATTGATGCAGAAATTTTGAACACTTCAAATAACTTAAAATATTTTCTGTGGTGCACGAGCTAAACACTTCATTCAAATTATTCGGTAAGTTGAACAATGTTCGTTCTTCACTTTACAAAGGGCACTCCCCACTAATATGTGCTTGACGGTTATCGACTCCTCCTCCTCCTCCTCCTCTTCATATTCTGGTGGTGGATCCTTGGAGATCAGATGTCCGTGGGTAAGTCTAGTGTGGCCTAGTCTAATTCTTATGATCATTTGGGAGAAGCGACTGGGTGTGCTGTTTTTTTTCAAAAGGAGCCGTCCCTTCGCCGGCACCACCTCAGCCTCCTGGGCTTATTGTGGATACTCCTAGTGTTCTGACTACAACCTATTCAGCCAATCCGTTAACTGTATCAGCTCATACAGGTTCTTTGCTGGTTGATTGTAAAAGTCTTCTAGAGTCATTTGGGTTCTGCCATACAGTTTCTGCCTTCTGTGGTCCAGCGACTCACAGTTGCATAGTATATGCAGAGCTGTTTCAGTATCCTTTTTGCATCTTCTGCATGTAAGGTCTCCGTTATACAGCCCTATTTTGTTTAGGTGCTCCTTTGTGGAGTAGTGTCCCGTAAGTAGCCCCGTTATGGTGCGTAGTTTGTTCCTGCTCATTGGAAGCAGTTCTTTCGCTACTTTTTCTGATGTTTTTTTTTATGAATGTCTTCCCATGTATTTGCCTGGGCGTATTCTGCCAGTATTTATTGTGTTGTTCTTTCACCCACCCTTTCAACCATGACCTCGTTAAGAATCTGGGGAATCTTCGGGTCCGTTAATCAGAGTTGACGACCTGGGACCCACTCCAGTGTTACACTGTTCCGAGTCGCCAGTCTTCTAAGTTCTTCGCCGCATTCCAATACTAGCCGAGATGTCACCCTATAGCTCTGAAGTGCTTTAAGGGCAGCTTGACTGTCACTGTAGATCCTGATCTGCCTATTGTTGTAGGCTCTCATAGTATTTGCCATTGCACATGCAAGTATTGCATAGACCTCTGCTTGAAATACAGATGCGTATTTTCCTAGCGAGATGATTCCTTCAGGTTTGCTCGTCTTGCTGTATATGACCGCTCCGGTGCCGAGCTCATTTTTTGATCCGTCTGTATACCAGATCAGTTCATTCGCTCTAATAAGTGGTGGTGCGTTCTCTTCCTCAAGCTCATTTCGATCTTTGATGACAATCTCGAAGTTCTTACCAAAGATATATCTGGTGGTCATGTGGTCTGTTGGCATTTTGAAAATGTCATCATCCACATGCCTTATCTCTGTGTGTCCTCTCCTATGTGCCACGTCATGGTCTAAAGCTTTTTCCAGTCGGGTTAGTGCTGCCCTTGCTTCGCACATTATGACACAATGTAGCGGAGGAAGGTCTAGCATTGTCTCCAGCGCTGCTGTAGGAGTAGTCCTCGTTGCCCCTGTAATGCCAATCCATGCAAGTCTTTGGACCTTGCTTAGTTTTAGCTTAGCTGAGGATTGTCTGATCTTAGACCACCATACCAGAGATGCATATGTGATCCTGGGAATGACAACCATTTTGTACAGCCAGTGTACCATGCTGGGTCTAAGTCCCCATTTAGTGCCGTAAGTGCGTTTGGCAACCATGAGGGTCACCTCAGCTTTCTTGATCACGTGCTGAAGGTGTCGGTTCCAAGTTAGGCCTGGGTCTAGGATAACTCCAAGATATTTTACTTCATTCGACAATCGTATTGGTTCACCTTGAAGCGTCATAGGGCCAAGACCTCCCCTTTTCCTTCTTCTGGTGAACGCAATTATCTTTTTTTTTGAAGGGCTAATGCGTAGTCCTTCTCTTACAGTCCAGCCTGTTACTACATTTAAAGCCATCTGGAGTCTGTCTCTGGTTGTACTGTTGTATTTACCTTGGGATAGAATTACCAGGTCGTCTGCATATCATATGGTGTTAAATCCTTCTCTGTGTAGGGTTCTGATGAGCCCGTCCATGACCAGGTTCCACAGCAGCGGGGATAGTACTCCTCCTTGCGGACAAATCCTGGTTGCACGTACGGCCATTGTCTCCCCCATCAGAGTTGTTTCTATGAGCCTACTTCTGAGTATGCAGTCCATCCACCTGCAGCTCGTGGCATCGATCCCAGAATTCCTCGTCGCCTCGGTGGGTGGCAGGTGGCTTGTTACTCCATGGTGCATAATTTGGTAAAATTTCTTTTAACTTTGAAGACTTCTGCTCCCAGCGCTCCCAATCTGAGGTCCATTTTTTAATCCACTCTTGCTTATAATGAATTTTTGAACCATTCGCTAGTGGCTTTAAGATTGATTTTACGTTTGAATCAGATGCTGCTTTCCTGGCATGTTTATCAGCTGTTTCATTTCTGGTTATGCCCCATGGGAATGTGAAATTTATTTATTTATTCATTTATTGGAATTCAACTGTCGAATCATACAGGATAGCACACTGTATACGCTTGAATTAATTACATCTAATTGATACATGTTATTAAAAATGATTTTTCTCAATTCACGGCCGAAAGTACGTACTTGCTGCTTCTGTTGGGAGGCACAAAATCCAACCTTTATGCTTTGGTAGGAAAGCTTAAATGTTGGGATTTGTGTCTCCCAACAGAAGTAGCAAGTACGTACCGGCCGTGAATAAAGAAAAATAGTATACACCACACAGGCAGAATGTTTGAGAGCCCTGAATTGCGCGCCATCATGCCCTTGTAGTGTATTTTGGAACACAATTTACGTGTAAAATGGGTAGATATCTTAATATGAAGATGTTATGTTGTTGTTATTTGCACAAAAATCCTCAAATTTTGTGGATATGGTTTGATTTTTTGAACTATTCCCCACTTCGATGTGTGCTGGATCTTCCTATTCTTTTAAGCTTGTTCCCACCAAAAATCAAACAACACGTCTATGGTTATTTGTATGCCAAGGACTGAAAGTGTTTTTTTGTTGGACGAGTCACAAAACTGCCAGACGAGTGAAACGAGTCGAGCAACAGGCGAGTGCAACAAACTAACACATTCAGCCGTACAGAGAATTTGTTGGCGACGATTTAAATGAGTCTACAAAAATAAAATTCATCAAAGAAAATTATTGATTAATATACAGAATTAATAAACAATATATTCAATATTATTTAAGAAAGTAACCAATTTATACTGTTTCTCGTAACGTGCACGTTATTTATCCGGCAATGAGCTTAGAACGCCAGCACTTCTCATCCATCCAGAAGCTCTGAGAGCATAATCCTGGACTGGAGAAAATGCTGAAATCACATCAATACATTAGATATTATAAGTGAAGGAAATGTTTAGAATGCGATAACAGCGACATCCCCACAAACCAAAATTCGAAATTGACAAAAAAACCATCTTGGTTTTGTAATTATTTACTAAATTATAGTTTCCTTTGGGAAATTGTCATTTTATCACTGCGTGTTATCAATAGAAGTCAAAAATAATAGACCGAACACTAAGAATGACATCGAACGTTCAACTAAGAAGCAA
>CAJUYI010001260.1:0-60729 GCA_910591695.1 Galerucella pusilla
TTTTATCGACATTGATGATGTAAACACTCAATATATTCACAGACGATACATATATCGATAAAATTCATTCGGGATGTTGCATTAATTTTGAACTAGTTTTGATACATGTCAGCCGATGAAACCGCGTATCTTTTTGGAAAGTTTCTATCATTCTGGAAGTGTCAACAACAGACGTTTGCATCGAGTTGAGAAGTGCGGCTTAACCCAGACAACCCGGGATATTTGGGGAAAATTGAATGTCCGATAAAAGGAAAAAGGTATGTCACAGTTGGAGTTTCGAAATACTGTTAAATATTATATGAAAGTTTAGGTACTAGCCATAATTAATGTTTTTTTGTTTGAAACAAACAGCCTCGAAAAAAATGTATAAACGTTTCATGCTGCAGTATAACTACATTTCCGACACACAAATCCTATTTCTATAACTAAATTTGCGAACAACTAATTCAGCTTTCGAGACGTCCGACTTGGATACAAATCGACCGTTGGCACAAGGATTTGTATTCTATTGGTCTACCCAATAAATTGGAATTACTATAAGCTGGCAGATGTACAACAGTGGCTGAAGGCTCAACCAACATTTGGCCTATTACTACATTGACTTGTTATTCGCTACTATACGTGATATTGATTGTGTCAATTACTTTCGAAAACAACCGAAAAAGGATTATTTTATCTTGTTCGAAGGATATTTTCATTGGCGTAGATGAGTGAAAACGTTTCGATAGATACTATTTGAAGAAAAGCGGTCAAATATTATTTTATTCAAGTTGTATAAGTATAATGGAATTGTTCCAATTGACATTTTGTTATTATTTCTTGTTGATTCTTCTACTTCCATTACAAAAGCTTCAAGTCTTCTTTACAGGCCACTCTTTTGAGTGGGGGTATTTTGAAAGTCAAAAATAGCTTTATTAATTCAAGTTTCACAACATATAATTAAAGCATCATAAACTAAGAACAATTAGTCCAACAAATTAATTTAAAAGATCAATCTATAACAACAAAAATTAAAATATTTATACATTGTACAAAGTACAAAAAACAACAATATATGTGAATGACTAAATCCTAAACAAACATAACACTATGCAAAAGAATCGACATAGTACTCCGAAACTTGATGTCAACAATCTTTCTACCTCTATCCCAAAATGAATTTTGTTATTTATTTTCCTAATTTTTAATGGCAAATGATTGAATAACCTTTTACTATCATAGATAATAGATTTTTTTATTAGAGAGGAGGAGGGAATAGGTAAGGAGACTATATGAGAAGCACGACTATTGTAAGTACGAGCTGAGCAGATTTCCAATCCAAATTTCCGATGCATGAGGCACACTGAGTAGCTTCTGATAGTTGTATTATTTCCTCTCCAGAGTACTTCTGCCTTAGTCTAAGATCCTGTTGAAAAAATTCCCCCTCACTGTTTTTCATGATGGAATGAATATATTTAACTTCCTCTAATACAGTGAAAACTAAAACGCACCTTTCTCTTTTCCAGCAAGCATCTCACGCGTAGCTTCTAACTTGCATCCTTCTCTACTGCACATAATAATATATATAGTGTTCTCTGTCATGCCCTACTACTACTACTACTACTACTACTAAATGTGCAGGCGAGCCTTGTCCTGGACAACTCAAGCCAAGGTTCCGGTACTGTGGCTACTGGCGGGCCCATTGTGACATTCCTGCTACCTAGACATCCATGAAGCCGAGCCCTTCAATAAAGGCCACAACCTTTTTCAATGGATGTCTGCTTGTGTCTCCAGGGGCCATAACAGGGACTCCGAAGATTCTCTTGCGTAGTACAGCCCAGTGTAGACACTCTAAGAGAACATGAACTGACGTTTCGTCAGTCATGCCGCAACCCCTACATAGGAAACTTTCCTCTACTCCTAAGTTGTGGAGGTGTTTCCTCATACAGCAGTGCCCTGTTAGGAGTCCTACTATCTTCCTTAGCCTACTTCTTGGTAGTTCAGTAGCTGCCCTGGCCTGTCCATCAGTCCATCCCTTCAGTAGAAGTTTGGACTGTCTAGGACCCTGCAGAGCATTCCAATGAGCGAGGTGCTGATTCCTTAGCCACTTTTTCGTCTCCTTTTTGTTTTGTTAGGCCCAGGGACAGGCCCGGGCAACAGAAAGGAGCTGCCACCCCTTCCACAGCCAGTGCATCCGCCATCTCGTTGCCTTCAAAACCAGAGTGGGCTGGAATCCATTCTAGCCGCACCACGTTCCGCCTTGCAAAATTAGCAAGTCGTTCTCGACATTCGTTAGCATGTCCTGAGCTGCTGGTATACCCACTCATGGCTTTAATTGCTTCCTGACTGTCGGAGTATATGGTGATGCGTCGATCCACATAACCTCTGTCTAGGTTCATCTGCGCACATTCCAAGATAGCATATATCTTGGCCTGATATGCAGATACACCATCACCCAATGGTACACAAATTTGTGTTCTTGGGTTCCTGGAGTAAATTCCAGCACCTGCTCTATCACCGGAGCATGAGCCATCTGTGTACCAGACGGTCCCATTAGGCTGTGTAATCCTCTCTTTTTCCCAGGAATCTCTATCCCGGATCATGCCCTAGTTTAATATACAATAAAATTATTGAAACTTTAAATTGTGTCATCCATAGAGAAATGAATAATAGTAGAGCGATCTGTGGCATAAAGTTATTACTAGCGCCTACCTTGGCTACAGGTATGAACTATCACTTGAGACGCGGGTTTTTTGAATTTTTAAAGTTTCATTACACGCGTAATATTGTACAATATTTGGACAAAGACAATTTGGTAATGGATGGCAGTTTTTGTTAGTTCATTCAGTTGTTTAGAGGCGCCGTCATAGTGATACTACAGATAGAGGCAACAAACCATAGGCCGTTGTGTAAGTGGGAATGTCCATCTTAACTTTGGTGAGAGAAGGCAGAAGGCATGCGCGCTATAAAAGGAAGTTAGCCAAAGCCTTCGACTGTCTATCTCTCTCTCTCTTACTAACTGACGAGGATGACGACATCTTAAAAATACCAACAGACCGCATGACCACCAGATATATCTTTCGCAAGAATTTTTATCAAAAATCGAAAGGAGCTTGAGGAAAAGAGCGCACCACCACTCAGCAGAGCGAACTAACTGATCTGGTACAAAGACGGGTCAAGGAATGAGCTCGGCAGCGGAACGAGCCTATACAGCAAGTCAAGCAAATATGTAGGAATCGTCTCGCTTAGTAAATACGCCTCGGTATTTCAAGTAGAGGTATATGCAATACTTGCATGTAGAAGGGCTAATAACGTGAGAGCCTACAATAACAGACAGTTCAGGATCCACAGTGATAGTCAAGCTGCCCTTAAAGCACTTCAGAGCTCTTAGATAACATTTCGGCTGGTATGGGAATGCGGCGAAGAACTTAGAAGACTGGCGACTCGGAACAGTGTAACACTGGAGTGGGTCCCAGGTCACAAATGAATCGCTGGCGATAAAAAAGCTGACGAACTGGCAAGAGCAGGATCGTCAACCCTAATGAACGGACCCGAACCAGCTGTGGGCATTCTCAGATGCTCCACTAGGTCATGATTAAAAGGGTGGGTAAAAGAACAATACAATAAACACTAAAAAAATGCGCCCAGGCAAACACATGGCAAGAAATTCATGAAAGAACCATCAGAAAAAGTAGTGGAAGAACTGCTCTCAATGAGCAGGAACAAACTACGCACCATGACGGGGCTTCTTATGGGACACATTCCCATGAAGGAGCACCTGAACAAAATAGGGCTGTCTAACGGAGACCTTACATACAGAAGATGCAAAAAGGACACCGACCAGCTCTGCACATATTAGGCAACTGTGAGACGCTGGACCACAGAAGGCAGAAACAAAATGACTCCAGAAGACTTTCACAACCAACCAGTAAAGAAACTGTATGAGTTAATACAGGGAACGGATTGGCTGAATAGGCTGTAGTCAGAACACTAGGAGGATCCGCAATAAGCCCAGGAGGCTGAGGTGGTACCGACGAAGGGACGGCTTCTTAAAAAAAACTGACGGGTTTCAAGCTGATTTCTAGTTTCTATCTGTAGTATCAATATGAGCGACATGCACTACAAGCTGCGCACAAACTTTGTTGCAGCTCCTGGAATATGTTTTTAAACATGTCTGATTATTTCTCTATGTGTACTAGTCTTGCAACGATTTTCTGAGTAAACTATGTACCACCTAAGCATCGAGATTACCATTGTTCCCTTTTTTCCATTAACGATAAAGGTATTAGTGAGAAATGCTTAGTTATAGTCTACAAAACAAGTGAATAATATAAATGAATATTTTCCCTTAATTCTGTTTGTACTTCTACAATTTCCAACTTTCTACGTAAGTACTTTACCGGTATCAAGCATCCAGAATGTAATAAAAGTTAGAATTGGTCATCATTGTTTTAATGAAAAAACTTTGTCGTGTGTATAGTTGGACCTAAATTAGAATTCATCACGAGTTTTTCAATAATAGTATACTTACGAATTTGGAGTTCGAATTTCAAGTTAAACTAAAAAAAGGTGAAAGAGGTTTCTTTTGTCAAGGTTTTGTGGCAATTATTTTTTTTATCTTCCATAACAGCTCATTTACTTTATTATTTGAACTAATTTTAATGACTGTTGGCTTGTGAAATTTTTGGAGTCGATTCCAACTGCAAGTAAATTTTAAAAAAAATCGAGTCTCCGTCTGGGTCACAGTGAAAAATCACCATCTCGCTTCTTAGAAATCAGAGAACATGGTAAAAAAGTATATTTTTTAGAAGAAATTTGATACAGAATTAAGCAACAAAAAAGCTGGTAAGAAACTGTTAAGAATCCCTTAACTTGCTGGCAAGAGACAACAAAGTGTTTCTAATATGGGTGCTGGCACATACATGAGGGGATTGCAGGGATTGAAATGGCAGACCAGCTAGCTTAAGAAGGTTCTACAGGAGCCTTCACAGTCCCGGAACCGGATGACATAAGAGGGGAAGTAGTGAACTGGCTAGTTAGGGCAAGGACACCTCCATACTAAGAGTTTACTGAATAAGGTATACAAGGAACTCTTGTCCAGGTTGTTGGAACTGGGTAAGAGAAATTTGAAGGCAGTGGTGCCTGGACACTGTACCCTGAGGAAGCATCTGCACAGGATGGGCAAAGTAAGTCAACCTATGTACAGAAAATGTGAACTTTACGATAAAACACCTACTCACATACTATGCTTCTGTGAGAATTTACAAGGACTCAGATGGAAGCACTTTAATGTGGAATACTATACAAAAAAATAGCATAATACAAGCATAATGTTAATTAATAATAATAATATTAGGAATAACAATAACAACTCTTACGATGTAGCGTGATGCACTATTGATTTTTTCTTCATTGACAATCTTTTATATTATGATGATACCGTTTTAAGCAACAATGAAGATCGATGAATTATTCGTAGTTCCTAACATTATTTATAATTTTAATTGATTCGGTACACAGCTGTATTGACATTTTTTTGAACACTCAATGCCATTTTATGCGTTATAAAATGGTTTTCGTATACAAGCAATATTGCCTCTGATAATGTACGAGGAGCAAGTTTTACCAAGCTGCAGCTCCTAAACTATAAATGCTACGGGAAAAACTTTCCTGTGAAATTTATAGGAAATTTCATGCTTTACAATTCAGTTACCACCATTTTCAATTTATCATTGACCATCAACCAAATATTTAGCAAAAACCATATTGAGAAAAGTTTGGAGCGCTATAATTAAAAATCTATGCATTATACAAAAAAAAGTATCATTGAAAAAGATGGCAAATATTCTCATCTACAATAATGATTATCACAATTTTTGATGTACGATGTGCGGTTCGCGAGATATTTAAAAAAACGTGTTTTTCTATATGGCGGCTGAGGTGAAGCTCTCCCCATGACGCCAACTTGGATTTACATTTAGGGGACACCCCTGAACACATTCAAAGAAAAAAATACCTGTCCCCGTACATTTTTTACAAAAAATACCCGGCTCTTGGCCTATAGGATGAAGAATCGGTTTGAAAAAAATCCTGTTCCTAGTTTAAATACTAAAAAGAACTGTTTTGATGAAAATTCGCTACGGGCACTTCATTCCTATCAGATACAGTCCTTAGAAACAATTATTGTTTTCTCCGTCTTCTTCTTCGGCAACACACGACGGACAAGAGAACTCATTAGAAAGGATTGTTTACAAAAACAATTCGAAAACCTGACGCATACTTCAAAAGAAGTAAGACGTAGTAGTAGGTCGGACCGACAAAAAAGCCGTTTAGCGAGAGGGAGCTTTCTAGAATAAACGTTTTTTCACGTGACGTGAAGTTGATTAATTTTTCCATTTCTGCAGAAAAGTGTGTATCATACAGGATACGTTGTCGGTCGTTTCAAAACGGAGATAATGGCTTCGAATGTCACTGAAAGAATGTTTCTAGATAATGTTAAGCGGAGACAAATGATTATTTCGTCACCATAAGTAGTGAGAAAACACCAAAATAAAAATTTACAAAACACTATAGTTTGGCAAGTTTATCTGAAGCTACGGGAATCGGTAAGAGGCGAGGCATATATGTCAGAAATGTACAAATGGCGTACGGTACCTATTTTACCAAGTAAGACTAAAGATACAAAGTTCACTGACAATACCAACGTCACTGGATAAATCAATATCAGTCAATTGACGAATTAAGAGGGAAGAACACACGCACGCGCTGGCCAATAAGAAGTCAGCTTTCGATAAAAATCACCTATTATGTAATTCGCAGGGTGTGGTAATTATGGTTTTCGTACAATGCTGCCAGAGCTTGAAGAAGCCCGTAACAAATTTGGAAAAGTGCTCATCTTTTAATATCCATAAATTGAAAAAATGATTTGAGAGAAAAAATCCAAGGAAACAAGCACATTAAAGAATTAACGTTTGATCATATTGTTGAAATTATTAATAATCGAAAGTCCCTTTTCTAATTATTATCATTACATCCTTAGCACTTTATCTTTTCCATAGTTTACCGTGGCAATATCGAATGTTTTCGATTGCATTCCTTTCACGGCTTCAGATAAACTTGCCAAGGTATAATAAGACCAGTGATCGCGTATGGCTTAGGGCGAGTTGTTCCAAACACCTGAACTCGGTTTAATGATCACTGATGTTTATACTGATGTAATTGTTGATAATAAATACATCAATCAGCCACAGTCTAAACATCAGTTATCATTAACCCGAGTTTAGGTGTTTGGTACAACTCGCCCTTAGAAACAACGGTAATGAACAAAAAAGAAGCAGAAGACTCAAAAATCATAGAAAGAATAGTTATTCATGTACCAAGGGAATAAATAGATGTTTATGCCCTGAGGGCGACGTCTTACGAAGCCGAGGGCCTCTGGCCAAGGGTTTGTAAGTCGCCCGAGGGTATACACATCTGTTTATGCCTGCGGTACATACAAACTTTTATGTCATACTAGTTAATTATTGCAATCAAATCTCAATACAAATAAGTGTTTCAAAAAATCCGGTTTGAATTAAGGGTGAGATTATACAGCAAACAAAATAAAATAAGGAACTAATTAAAATAAGTTAAGAAATAAGGACAAAAAAACATTGATTATAGAGATGAATAAAATAAAATAAGAAGTAAGAGTAAACCAATCAAATTGCAGCTTTTTTGACAATAACTTTGTTTGTGTTTTGTGCAAGCTTAGTGAATTCCACTTTTTGTTTTGGCTCAATGAGGGGTGAGAATGTTGTGTATGTGAAAGTTTTTCGTTTGAGCTATTTTAAATATCAAAAATGTCGTGGTCTCATGATCAAGTACTTCGTTAGGTTACATGAAGAATAATTGGAGCCTCAGAACATTTAGAACAGAAATATCTGGGTCACGCGCATTATCGGCTTCCAAACAAATTGAAATAAAATAAAACAAAGAGATAAAAGTTGGCCATCTTTTGTACAAATTCTTATTTACTATTTTATCTTATTTCTTGTATAAACGCTTTCATAGAGATGCTTATGTTCATCTTTATTATTTTAATTTATTTTATTCCTTATTTTATTTTATTTGCTGTATAATCTCACCTTAATAGGTGAATGTTGACAAACGTGAATGTCATAATATCACAATAAATTTTATATGTGTCAAAGTTAGAAGTCAAAATGAACGAAGATTTTGGAATTCCTGACTAAATTATTGAAAAAGCAAAGAAAGCAAATGTAAATCTGTTGCCAAAAAAGTCTAAAGAAGCTTACGACATGGTTATCAAATTAGTTGAACAAAAAATCATTTCTCTTGATGCCCGCACGACCATAAAGTACATCAGAAGTTGGTAACTAAGCAATAAAAACAAAATAATGAACTATTATGACATAAGGATTATTAGAACGATACTGGGACCGAACATAACAAGAACTGGGGAAAGGAGGCTAAAAAGTAGCAAATAAATAGAAAGCGAGTTAAGCAATGAGACAATCGTGAAATGTATAAAAGTACAACGCCTAAAATGGGCAGGACATATTATGAGACGAAAGCCTGGAGAAATGATAAGAAAAATAACACAATGGACTTCTCTATGGCCGAGAAGAAGGGCAAGACCCAGAGAAAGTTGGAGAAATCAGGAAGAAGAGGATACAAAAAGGATGGGAATCAAAGAGTAGAGAGAAAAATGCAGAAATAGATCAGATTGGAAGAAAATAACTTCTGAAGCCAGGACACACAAGAAATTGTAACAATGAGGAGTGAAAAGGAAGTAATCCACTCTAATGAATGGGTTCAAAAGCGCATTAGCGTTAGCCACAATCTGTTAGATTTAAAGGCTTGATGATGATGAAGTAGTAAGAAATAAAACGACACGTTTTCTGGTGACGAATTTTTCAAATGAAACTATAAAAATTGTGATAAATACATTTCAAATCGATTCGCACTGTATGATATAATTAAACTTGCATTTCTCTTGTGTAATCTTTCTTGGCTAACTTCTTCGCGTCTTCGGCGAAAATCGCGAACATTGCAAAAGAGGAAATGATGATTAATATATGATAAGGGAATTCGTTTTTCCCACCGGAATCTGATCGGAGAAGTGGGACTGTTCGGGAGTTTACCGACTTGTCGTATATCAACCATTTGCGAAACCTTTTGTATAAAATAAACGTACGAAGTAAATGCTGCCTCTCACAAAATCATGAATTTTATATATGTACTTCTACAGGTATCTGTCTCTGACAAACTCGGATGAAATGAGACAACATTAATTACGGAAAATGGAATATTTTACATAGACGTGGCTTTAAATATGTACTCTCGGTGATTAGATTTGGAAAATCAGAAATTTGTTTCAATTCATCCAAAAACTGTCAACCGGAATTCTTTCATGGTTTTTTCATATAGAGGGCGTTTCCAAAGTAATCTGAGATATTCTCGTAGAACATTCGTCTTTAAATTTTACCCGACATTTTATATTCAACCAAAATTTTAATTGAGGCCCAGTGGGTACTAGCTGTACTAGCAGTACCCTTCAGCTCTGTGAGCCATTTGGCTCTTACATTCTGTTGTCGCATATGGGATATTAAAATGTAGGGCCTGATGGTCCCAAACTGGTTTTGATCCTCGGAATTCCAAAGACAACTGAGAGTAAAATGTTATTCTATCAATTTTGCTTAATACCCTTGGTGATCAATGTCCTTCGTCCTCTCCAAGACCTAAAAAGTTTCGTGTCCAAAAATCTGCTGGAAGAATTTTTGCTTCAGTTTTTTTGAGATTGCCATGATTGATTTTTTGGATAGGGGTAGAGCAATATCCGGAGATTACTATTCGACATTACTGACCACTCTACGGGAAAAAATTGAAGGGGAAGGACGCGGAAAGCTTTCCAAAGTTGTTTTGTTTTTGCAGGACCACGCCCCTGCACACAAATCTCATGTTGCTATGCAAGAAATTCGTAATTTATGGTTTGAATTACTAGAATACCCCCCTTATTCACCAGATTTGGCTCCGTCCGACTTTCATCTCTTTCCTTAACTGAAAAAAAGTTTAAAAGGTCGTAAATTTCCTTCCAGCGAGGAAAAAATAAAAGCTGTGGAGGTCTGGTTTGCAGAACAAAAAGAAACATTTTTTTTTAAATGTCTAGAGACGTTGCAGGTTCGCTGTAATAAATGTATCCAATTAAGAAGAGAATTTGTTGAGTTATAAAATATTTTGACATTGAAATTTTGTTTGGTTTTATAGTAGGCTAAACCATCCTGATAGCCTTCACTAAGAAAAGAAAACTCAACCTCAAAACCATAAAACTTGAGGGGAACGAGATTGAATGGAGACAAGAAGTCAAGTATCTAGGTTTAAATCTAGACAGTAAACTCCTGTGGAATAAACACGAAAAGGAGATTACATACAAAGCAAAAATGGCTCTAATGGTGTGCAGAAATCTGGCAGGAAGAAACTGGGGTTGTAACCCAAAAATCCTAAGCTGGATGTACACTGCCATAGTGAGACCAATCATCACTTATGGAGCCATTGCGTGGAGTAGTAGAATTAGCCTATTGACGACAAGAGAAAACCTCTCCAAAATTCAAAGACTAGCCTGTATATGCATTACAGGAGCAATGAGAGCATGCCCAACGGCAGCCATGGAAGTGATTCTCAACCTCACCCCTCTACATATGGTGGTGGAAAGCGTTGCAGAAAGAACAAGATACAGACTAAGTAGAGAGGGAATCATAAAAAAAACCACCTCCTCACTTCTTAGAAATCAGACAACCTGGGACATGCCACAAGACGGTATGATGCAAAAATATAACTTTTCAAAGAAGTTACGTTAATTCGTTACGGAATTAAGCAACAAGAAAGAATGGGATCCAAATACCATTACGACTTGGAAAGAATGCTATTCAATGGTACACAGATGGCTCAAAAGCAATAGAAGGAACTGGGATAGGAGTGTTCGGGCCAGGAACCAAACACTCTGAAGGCTTGGGAAAAACCCCAAGTATCTTTCAAGCGGAAATCCACGCCATAAGAAAGTGCGCCCAGTTCAATATTGATAAAGGATACAGAAGACAAAGGATTATCATAATGTCGGATAGTCAAGCAGCCATTAAGGCACTGAGCTCTTGTTTAATCAGTTCCAAAATGGTATAGGAGTGCCTAGACAAACTCAATGAACTAGGCGAGAACAATATAGTCACCTTACTATGGATTCCAGGACACACTGGAATAGAAGGAAATGAAATAGCAGATGAACTAGCAAAGAGGGGGACTGAAATACCTTTCTGGGGGACTGAACCCTTTTGCGGAATCAGCCCCTATGTAATATTGGAAGAAATAAGTAAAGCCGAGAAAAAGAGAAGATCTGACCATTGGAAAGATCTAGTAGGGCTTATACAATCAAAGACTTTTCTGGGTGTCTACAAATGGTTGAGATCAAAATAATGCATAAGTCAAAGTAAAACTGTGCTGAGAGTTTTAACAGGGATCCTAACGGGACATTGTCGAAGTAAGGGGGCACAATGTCTCAGTGAATGTCACCCCAAAATAAATACATACATACATAGTATAATGAACTACACGCTTTGTGTAATATTGAGTAGTATTTCTTCAAGTAGTTTAGGAAAATTAGTGTAAGCAATTCCAGTCAAGGGCAGAGGCAGAAAATGTGGCAGAATTGAGTCATCCACTATAATTCTTATATTTATTTTATTCTGTTTTTAGTATTTGTTATTATAGCGGTAACAGAAAGACATCATCTGTGAAATCAGTGTCACCCCAAAATACATACATACATAGTAGGCTAAGAATTTTTCAATATACAAATGTACAGTCAGAGCTTGTCGTTTATTAGCGACTAAATATACCTCACATTTAAAGGACATTTTCGGCTTAAAATTGAATGACGAATTACCACAACAATATTTCAGATTACTTCGGAAACACCCATTTACATTGAGTGCTGGTTAAATAATAAAATTAATTTCTACAGCTAATAGAAAATTTATGGTTTTTCCAAACAAGGTTGTACAACCTTTTCTTATCAGTATGCATAAATTGTTTTTTGGTAATACACGGTGTACCAAGTTATGGTTCACAGGCAATATCTCGCTCAATTTAAAGAAAAATCCAATAGTGTGATACTGTTGTAAATGCCATCAAAATTCCTTCCTTCATAAGAAACTTTATTCCACTTAACAGTCCTTAACTTAACAGCTACTTATTGTGAAAAATTGGTGCTAATGATAGAATATTAATAAGTATGTAACACTGTTGTATTCCAAATAGTGTGACAAGCGGTTTTTAACGAGAATATGCAGAGGGTGCCATTTAAAAAAAGAAAGAACGAAAAAAGCGGATAGACAAGACTCATCAATGTCGTTCATTGGATCGGAGCCCTTCTGCGCCGTCGCAAAATCGTCAATAAACATGGCTACAAGAAATTGGGTAACACATATACTTCTAGAACAAAGGGTGAAGTCTTCGGGACAGAGAATGGTGAAACAGTCGACCAACCTTCACGGCAGACCTAATAGCATGCCATGTGCAATATTGTCACCTAGAGCTGCAGAGTACATTCTACGCCAGTGCGGCTGCCTGGCGAATATTTGGTTTCTTTTACGTAGTGAAAAGGTCACAGTGAACCAGGCCAATTAGTCACCTAATCTAAATCGGTGATTGAGAATGAAAATTATCCAACGACAAGAGATCATTATTTTGCTCTTCATTTACCTGAAGGATTGAGGAACCAACTTTGAAATTCAGGTACCTATGATAGCTTACCACCGCTGGTAGAGTTAGCTACAGTGAATAATAGCTATTTGATAGTTCTCTATTCAGCGATTTTGAGAAAGCTAACGTTTTTAACCCATTATTGTTTTGTTGATTGGTAATAGTCTGGCTTTATTCAGATATATTTCTAGCATATAATAATAACAGAACTATATTATGGATCGTTCAAGTATTACGTATGCAGATTCACTACAATTATTTACCCCATAGAAGTACCCCCTGCCTCCCTACTATGGTCACTCTTGATGGATAACTTGCTTAGCGCTCTCGGAAGAAGAGGGGTAGAACTGGAAGCGTATGCAGACGACCTTGTCATCTTGGCAAGGACCAAGTCAAGAAGGGAAGCATATATTATCCTCCAAAAGACGAAGGACGATGTCCACAGTTGGTGTCAGAGGATGTCGATTAACAATGATAGCACTGTAATAGTTCTCTTCACTAGGAAAAGGATCTTAGAGGACCTTCCACCACTTTCCTACAATGGTGAGGTTATTCCATTTTCAACGGAAGTGAAATATTTGAGGATTATCCTAGTTGTCAAACTTACTTGGAACGCTCACTTGATAAAAGTTCTCCATGAGGCCAGACTATTCTTGCGAACATGTCACAGGATTTGTGGGAACTCTTGGGGCTTTGAACCCAAACCAATCTATTGGATATTTATGATGCTTTTTAGACCAATGATCACATATAGACTATTTCCTGGTGGCCAAAAGCTTTACAGCGAACAGCTCAAGCAAAGCTCTCTGGTTTATAAAGACAGGCTTGTCTGGCAATTACTCGTGCTATCATCTCTACACGGTCAGCAGCCATGGAAATCCTTCTGGACCTACCTTCTCCCCATATATTTTTGGAAAGAGAGGCTAGATGGACAACATACAGAATTGCGCATATTTCTAAATGCAAGAATCAGGCTTATACAAAACAAAGCAGAATGCTAGTGGGCACTGAAATCGGAATGGGAATGACCTCTGACATTATGCCTCCAACAGTAAAGTACGACCTACCTTATATCGTCCTAATTCCAAATAGAGATGAATGGGTCCTCCGTAAGGATGAGCTATTAAGAGCAGACAGCTTTTGATACACAGACAGCTCAAAAACACCCTCAGGCTCTGGTGCAGGTGTATACGGGCGCAGACCTAGGACAGAAATTTCAACCTCTCTTGGATCCTATGCAACCGTATTTCAGGCGGAAATTTACGCCATTGTTTCATTTGTGGAGATATTGGAGCAAGCCAATCTCATACATAGAACAATAAGGACAGCCGAAATTTGTTTTAGACTGCCTAAAAAAGACTCTCCTCAATAGGAGAACTCAAAAAGTATTGCTGGTCTGAATCTCTAGCCATTCTGGCATGGATGGAAACGAGAAGGTAGAATCTCTAGCAAGGGAGGGTGCCGCATGTGTTTCTATCGGACCAGAACTTAGTATTGGCATCGCAATAAGTTTTGCCAAACAAACACTAAATACCTGGACAGCAAGAAAAGCTTTAGACTTTTGGCACAATTTACCAGGATTGGTTCATTCAAAGGCTTTTATACATCCTTCGAAGAATGTCTCCAAACAAATGTTAGACTATAACAGGCATGACCTACGTTGTCTAACAGGCCTTTTAACAGGCCACTGTCATCTGACTCATCAAATGGACTGTCGGAAGATCCGCCTTGCCGTCTTTATCTGGAAGATGATGAAACAGCAGAGCATATAATTTGTGCCTGCCCCGCAAAGAATCAGGTATCTGATGTTTGGCAGGGTCTCTCTCTTGCCCTCGTACCTGAAATATTATTCACCAAAGAAACTAATCGGCTTTGTTGAAAAGCTCATAGACCCACTTACCACTTACCACTCACCTAACCTATCCTGATCTAACCCCTTACCCCCCTATAGTGCTTACGTATTACTTGAACGGCCCCTTATTTTCGGAATCATAGACCGTATAAATAATCTACTATTTTACTGCCGCCTAGCGATCGTTGAGAGAATTAAGATGGAACAATAAAGAGTTTTATTGAGCACTGAGTCTCCTTTCGAATCAAAAACCATCAACGGGTGTAGAAAAGTTATAGCCTTTTTATTGTGTCACTTTCATATAAACTGTCAAATTACAAATAATTTTAATTAAAATAATAACAAACGTATAACTATTGAAGATTTAATTCTTTTCAATTTCGTTTTCCGTATTCAACGTTTATTTAAAGAGGACATTAAGATTGCCGGGAATTTGCATTTTCCAATAAACTTTACAATCTAACTTTTCACATTTATAAATGAAGTTACTGCAGGTAACAAGCCGGAATAGTTGTGGAACTTTTAATAAACTTGTACAGCGAAGTTGTATAACGGAAAATGGTAAGGATTTATTCCGAATACTTCACAAAACACTCTAAACAAAAACTTCCGGACTGTAAATTAATTTCGTTCAAACAAAATATAAGTGTATAAGATCGTAACAATGTGAATGGACGAAACTAGAATTAAAAATTATAGGCGTTCGAAATATTTAATACAACATTTTTAATAATAGATCTCGAAGGTATATAGTATATTACTATTATAACGACTTACAGATTCTTTGAAAATCATAGTACCAAGCCCGTTTCCTAAGAAGCAGCAGCTACTTCCCTGGCTATATGCCACGAAGGATATTGAATTACTCTTCAAAGTTAAACGGGGCTGGTATATCTGCAAGATGGCTCTGTAGCAGAAAAGCGTCAGTCAAAATAGTGCTGGACAAAACAGCGGCAGAGAAAAACAGCGGCAGACAAAACAGCGCTGGACAAAAACAGCGGCAGACAAAAACAGCGGCAGACAAAATAGCGCTGGACAAAAAAGCGCCGCACAAAAATAGCGCAGAACAAAAACAGCGCAGGACAAAATACCGCAGGACAAAATAGCGCTGGAAAAAACAGCGTCGCACAAAATAGCGCAGAGCAAAAACAGCGTCGGACAAAATAGCGCTCGACAAAATAGCGACGCGAAAAAATAGACTATAGTGCCGAATAAGATAATTGGGAATAGAATATTTTTCATAAATAATAGTCATAATAATAGTTTCCATAAGTCAATTCAACATCGCTTCACGACCAGCTGACAGAGATCAAAGTGTACACTAGGAAAAGTTAGTAAAGTACTATAGTTTCCCATAATTTAATAGGATTTTTCAACCGGCAATATTTGGTCGCAGTGCTATTTTGTACTGCGCTGTTTTTGTCCAGGGCTATTTTGTCCGCCTAAGTTTTAACGGTTTTAACGGTATTTTGACTGACGCTATTCTGCTAAAGTGCCCTGCAAGATGAAAGCAATCATTTTAGTTTAATTAACACGCTTTACTGAAATAACAATTCATTTGCAGAAAACTTTGAATAAAGTAGATAACTTTTGAAAATGTTTGTAAAACTGGGTTTGTTGAGTATCATGATTCTTTTTTTTTTCTTCTGTTTTTGTTGTATGAGAAAAAACTATTTGATATAGTAAATTAGCTTGGGTAGAGTGATACAAATTTTATAAAATGGGTTTGTAGAATAATTACGCGATAAGATTTACTCTGATCGAGTAATAAGACCAGTGTTAATGGTTTCGCAACTCCGCCCATAGATGGCATACCAAAAGGACGTATATATTCCACCAATTGAGAACTGAGGAGCCTATATTCCCGAGGGACGGCAGTGCAGATGCAAGGAAATTACCGCAACATAGTTTTCAGTTAAGAATTAAATGGAAGTGGTAATATAAAATTAAGCAAGGTCTAGTTTCATACCAACTGAGCTTTATAACCCTACCCTATAGGGGGTTAGTTAATTAACTAGTTCTAACTTTATATACTGATAAATTGGAATGGGTTCCAGTATTAGCCCTAAATGTTTAGTGAATGCTACAAATATGTTGTACACTGCAATAATAGTATATTATACACCAAGGTGGTGAAGACTATTATTATTGACCGGGCACCAAGATTATTTAGCGATGGAATTTGCCCCAAGCGGAATAAGGTGCGAGGCTAATAAATGTCTCCACAACCATGGTGTATATACAATTTTTTCCACTACTAGCCAAATTTAGGACAAAAATTAAAAATAATTCACGAACGCACCACCAGAAGTGTTTATTAGAACATAAAATGGACAGGAAGGAGTCTTGTCACTCATTAGCTGTATAAGAAAATGCGACGGAAGTCGCCATTTGCAACACCCTAATTATGACTCATTTGTGAAGTTGACGTTTACTGAGAGATTGTAGATTGTAGGCACGTTTTTTTACATTATTTATTCACCATTGGTTGAATGACGTCAGTCCCCGCAGCAACGACATGTTGGAGTCATCAGTGGCACATAAAAAAACGCAGTTGTTATTTAAATCATCTAACCACTGACAATCTATTTCTAAGTTGATTGTTGTTATAAGCAGTTCATCTGATAGTTCCACAATTTTTTCAATTTCTGACGCTGTTAATAGCGCCGTCAATACCTTGTTTCCACATTTTAAATTTATTTCTATTAATTCGTCCATTTCTTTGACTGTTTCAGAAAATCGTTAGTTTTTTGAGGTTAAGCTGACATTTTGTGAACCACCAAAGTTATCCACCACCTCGATACAACGGTGGAGTGGTTTGCAATTTTGGTTGATGCAACAGTAATAAATGAACGCGTCATTTCTTCAATCTACAATCCACCAATGAATATAAAAACGCAGTTGGTCGATTGGTGGATCTACCGGTGAATAAAAGAACATGCCTTGTTTATGTAGTTTTTTTGGTGAAAATAAGTTTAAGCGAAAGTATTATCAGAAGTATTATTCTATATTCGTATTTTCATTGCTCCTAGACAATATTGTTTGTATAGGACAGCTTATAGTTTTATATTCAATACATTTCAATAAGCTACAATTTTAAAATTTCATATATCCCATACCCTATACGAACAGTACGCCACTGTCAAAACGGAAACGACTATTCGCCATTTGCAACCTACTATTTAGCACAAATTGCAACCTCCTATTTGGACGCAAACTTATTTGGTAAATGCTCCTTCCTGTCTGTTTTATGTTCTAAGTTATGAACGTACTCGTTATGTCATCAGTCATTTTAGACTGAGCGCGAATTTTGAACTAATGGCATTTTTATTCAAATTATTTTATCTTGGTAGGTAATTTCAAGCAGCAAATATGTTAAGGACAATCTGCTGAGTATACAAAATTATGTTGCACAAGTTTTTGTTGAACTGCTGTCCCTGATTTCTCAAAATATTTGAATTTCTCCATCATTGACCTAGGCTGCTAGAGAAGTTTATTTACCACTAATAGAGAAATTCAACTTCTCAGTTGGCTAGAAAAAGCAATAATTGCCAACTTAATAGCTAGTAGTAGAAATAATATATTGTTTAGTGAATTTATACTGTGTGTCTACTCATCTGTCTACCATCAGATATACATTTTTCAAAGCAGTTTTGGTAAATAATCACAAAACCTGAATTTTCATAATAAATGGCTGTTATTGCATATTTGGATATAAATTTTAATTCGAAATAACTTCACTTCATAAAATTTTTCTGAATTGTAAAAAATAAAGATACTTTACTCTTACACAAAATTCAAATTTTTTGACACACCTCGTATACTGCTTTTGAAAATTGATATCAGATGGTTGCAAGCAGAATTTTTTATCAAGAACAGCTTTTTTTTTATTTCCGCATCAACCATATTGGTTATTAGCGGTGGAACAGCGAATGATTATTTTGTACATAAGTTAGTTGAACAATACAATAATTATATTTCGTATAGAAGCTCAAAATCCTTTAAAAACTGTATTAAACTTTGAACACTGCACTTAAATTGTTCGGTAGGTGATGCTGTAACCTTGCGACACTATATAGCGGACATTCAATCAAAATATGTTCAATTGTAATGGGATGCTCACATACTTCACAATACGGTGGACACTCCTTTGACAGTAGATATTGATGGCTGAGTCTGCTATGTCCTGTACGTAGTCTAGTCACTACAACTTCCATGAATTGATTGGGGGCATGATTTTGCCATGGTCCAAACAAAGATTTGATCTCTCGAGGCTGGGATTGTTTCAGGCTATCACTCCAATTTTTCAAAATTTTGTGTTTGTAGGTGATTTTCAGGTCTATGGGTTATGGATTGAAATTTGGAATTAATCTATTATCATTTGCTGCTTCTCTTGCCAATTTATCGGCCTCTTCGTTACCCACCAATCCTACATGTGAGGGAACCCATAGGAATACGATACTTTTATTCTTCAATTCATATAATTCTGTTTTGATCATATTGACAAAACAGAATAGCTTCTTTTCATAAAACCACTTATTAAAAAGCTTTCCATATGGTTCCAACATAAGTAAACACACTGTATAACAGTATATTGGAATTACAAAAATTTTTGATGAACTATGTTTGAAAAATTGCAGTATTGAAGTTATAATATTACTAAACAAATTACCGATGGATGTTTAATAAAATGCAGCTCATGCTGTAATTTTTTTCAAACTAAATTTAAATAAATTGCATGGTAAATTTACAATATTAAATTTACCGAACATTTTTGATAAAATATATTTGAAAAATCACAATATAGATGTAACAATATTACTCAACAAATTATAGAGAAATCCGTAGTAAAAATGATACAGTATATTTGTAATTTTTTTAAATCGTGCTGCGTGTAAAAACTCACTGTAGACATTTTTAACAGTGAAAGCATGTGGTGGATAGTTTTCATTGAAATGCTCTGTATATTGCAACATAATTTTATTGACCTGCATCACAAATTTGAACCGACTTTCCAGTTAATAAAAATATACAATTCATACGGAATATTTCATGCTTCTACATATATGAATATTGTTACACACTCACATATTTTTCGATAACATCAAATTGAAAATATTGTTTATGTTTATGTATTTTTCCAGGATGCGATACCGGACTGATATGAATTCATTGACTGCATACATATTTCGGAATATTTCAAAAGTCTGAGAATCTCCATTTACTTGAAAATTGTTCTAATGGAATGTGTAATGGTGGACATGGGAATGAGAATAAACAAAAACAAATCATAAGTTATGGTCATTGAAAACGATTGGGAGGGAATAAATGTGAGAATAGATACAGACAGAATGGAGCAAGTTAAACATTTCCAGTAGGTAGCTTGGAACAATAAAAAACCTAAACACAGAAAGCAAATATTACCAACGTTATAGATAAAAAAGAAATGGAAAGTATGTAAGAAAATACATCCACCAATACTTACATATGGATGCGAAACATGGGTGTACACAAGACAACAAAAAAGTTACATACATACGGAAAGAGATGGAATATTTGGAAAGAGTAAAATTTATAATAGAAGATGATAGAAAGAAAAACGAAAGAAAGACTAAGGAAAGAAGCAAAGCACTTAGCTCCAATTAAGAAAGAATGAGAAAAATTCGTGAAGTGATCGAGCAACGCGTCCTACACCACTAAGTCGTGAAAGGGGATTCATGTCACTATATTTCAACCCTCCTGAGAGGAGTGAAAAAAAATATATGTATAGGGTGTTTTTTGAAATTAGGCAAAAACTGCTGAAGTTAAAGAAAAAAGTTTCATACAAAAATTGTACAGCTTCGAATTTTACACAAAATGGTCCTTTTCATTTTTCACCAATTGTTGGTTTTATTTGTAGTGCTATCTAGCGGCACGTATTGAAAGTAGGTGCAAGGTAGAAAACTGGGAAATCAGAAACTGTAATTAGTGTACAGCTATCTACAGTTCGTTCGGTGAATCTTTTCCCATGTATGAAATTATTCACATACTAATTTTCGTAGTACGTCTCCTTCCTACTCACTGAATCTAAACCACCGAAATGAAACCGTTTGTTCAATTACAACATAATATAACAAACAGAGATAAAGTTAAAATAATACCCTTCTTGGTGTGCGTCATCGATTGTGACGTATATCCGGGTTTTCGGCATGTCGTTTATTTTCTTTGCTATTTTGACATATAGCTAACCTTACATTTGATAAATAAGATCATCAGGATTGTATTTAGCCAAGACTATGCAATTGAAAATTACCAGCTTCTTTTTCTAACTGAAAATACTTGAAAACTTGAAAACAAAATAATGATGTTTCTCCGTGTATCTACACATTTTTGTATTATTTAAATAAATATATAACAATAAGATCAATATTCACTTTTCATAAATAATAATTGATCGTAAACAACAAAATACACATCTGACAAGAACTGTCAGTGTGACAGTATAAAAATACGTAAGACACATTGCCGCTACGAAAGTAACGCCTTAGTATCTTAGTATCTTGAGCTCCCGATTGATAGGCTGCGCTTGCGCGTAATCTAAACATCAACCAATCAAATTTTTGTAAGTCAAAGATTAGGGTTAACGTTTGTAATAGATTTAAACGGTTCATTATAGTGATATTTTGATTAGGATTAATCACAGACCTGCCTTTTTTCCATTTCTTCCTACGTTATGTGTTAGAAGGAGATTAACATTCGATGACGCACACCAAGAAGGGTATTATTTCAACTTGTAGCCATATGATGAATATGAATGTCGGCGATAGGTTTAACACGAATTTGTACGTTGACAGACCAATGACTTTGTTTACATTTTTATTTCACAGTTTTACTTATTTTTTTTTGCCCCTTGCATATAAATTTAATTAAAAAACAGTTGTTATAACGACTTACTTACACCCGAGTGTTCGAATTATTGTGGTAAGTAAAGATTATTCATCTACTTATTATTTATTTACTTCGCAATGAAAACTAACCTTAAATTGACATTTCATCATGGTTATGGATAGAATTCCATCAAACCGAATTGTATGAAACATATCAATGTGAATTCAACGCTATTGAATTAATTTGGTCATATTACAATAAATATATTGGTAAGGGTAAGTATTCAGATAGCTCTGTTATAAATATGTGGAAAGAGGCACTGCAACAATGTCATCAACAAATTTAGGAAAAATGAAATTATAGAAAAGTGGTATGCCCCAAAGCAAAATATAGTTGATATTAGCATTCAACCAATTACCATAGATATAAGTACTGGTTATAGCTCTGATTCTATGAGGAAAATTAAATGAAATTTATTGTATATATTTATGAGTCTTGAATATACATATTTAAAATATTTATTATTTATTTTCACCAAAAGATTTCTATTTTTCATTGTTGAACCGTATGGGTGGAACGGCTCAATAGTAATGGTTGCTAGCCATAACACTAAAAAGGCAATTCTGATTTGCAAAGTTTTTACTGAGGAAATTGTTATTAATTCTAACTCCTATGCAAGTAATTTTGCGGAATAACCCTTTAAAACTCTGGAATATTAACAGTTTTTTCAAACTGAAGGTTTAGGTAATATTTACAAATATCTAGCTTCAATAATAAATAACGCACACCGTCATTATAGCCACATCCTAATTGAAACATGAATCTACGACCTACGTGTGATTTAATGTATTGATGTATTGCGTTTGTATATGAATGATGTCGCATGGGAAAAGATTCACCGAACCAACTGTACTTTTAACTCACTTAGTAATGTCAATGTTGCCATGTTTCAATTATAAACTAACTAGATATTTCGGAGTTCCTGTAAAAAACCAAGACGCAAACCTTAAATATGTTCGTGGTATTATGAATATTATGTTTTCGTGTACATTTTAAAATTATTAAGTTTATAAATAATATATACTTACTAGAAAGAAAGGTTTCTTACGATTGTGTACTTTATTTGTTTTAAGTTGAAAACATGAATATTTATTATTTGCCACACTTCTATTATGGACAAAGATGAGTGAGTGTCACAATGTTACCAGCGAGTGGCCCTTTTGGAAAACTGAAACCATGGTATTGCTGGTATTGTGATACTCACTTATCATTCTTCATAATAGAAGTGTGGCGATTGACAAACAATAAATAGGTAATGTTCTGAACTCAAAACAAACAAAATACACAACTTTTCCACTTTTATTAATCACAAATATATTTAAGGTGTGTCTCGGGTTTCCACAGAAACACTGAAATATCTAGTTTGTTTATAATTGAAACATGGCAACATTCACATTTTTAAGTTATTAAAATGTAGATGGTGTCACATTAATTACCCTTAGTAGTTACCAATTTTTCTACCTCAGGCCTACTTTCGATAAGTGCCGCTAGATGGCACTACAATACGATCCACACGATCCACCACAGTATGGCGTCAGCTGAAACCATCAATTGGAATTGGGGTTGCTAAAAGTGGCTTTTTAAACATTAGGAAATAATAACATGTGGAAAAATAGAGATATTTTCCATGTTTTTGGTAAATACTCAGCAATTAACCGTGAGCTTTCATTTCAGGGAATTGTTTGTGAAAAAAAATTTGTAGATACATAGGCGTACCCAAACAAAATAGCAAACAGGTAAATGAAAATGAAAAATTCACAGGTAAATAATATGATATTAAAAATTTCAAATTTTTTTTTTTTAATTTGGTTTTTACTGTCGCATCAACCATGTTGGTTATTAGCGACAAAGATATATTTTATAAAGTTTTCAAGATATTGATTTCGTTTAGGTAGTCTATTAGTTTATGTATGTCACACTGTTGACCTAATGCTGATCTTAATGTGTTCGGTATATTATATTTAATTCGCGCTAGATTATAATTGGGATATTCTATAACAATGTGCTTGACTGTCATTTGCTTGGAACATGCAGCACACTCTGGTGCTCCATTCTTGTTTAATAAATGTTGATGAGTCAGTTTAGTGTGTCCTATCCTGAGTCTTGTTAGGAGAACTTGTTTGGAGCGCTGGTTTGGTATTGTCTTCCAGGGTTTCACATCGGGCTTCACTTCACGTAACTTTGTTTTTGATTCGTACCACTGATTTTGCCACGCATCGATCACTTTTTCTTTCGCGATAAGCTTTAAGTCACTGATGGTCATCGCGTTAACTATAGTCGCACTATCACTTTCGGCTGCTTCTTTTGCCCGTTGATCTGCCTCTTCATTACCCTGAATTCCGGTGTGGGATGGGATCCACATGAATTTGATATGTATTTGGGATTCCTGGAGTTCGCAGAGCTCTTTCTTAATCCCGATGGCAATAGGGTGTTTACTATAAATTGTTTGAATAGATTCTAGTGAGCTAAGAGAGTCTGTGATTATAAGGACTTTGGGGGTATTAATATTTTTAGCTAATTTAACGGCTTGTAACAGTGCATATAATTCTCCAGTGAAAACAGTACTACAGGGTGGTAATTTGAAGGATAGGTTACAATGTGTTGTAACAACTGCGGCTCCGACGCCAGTAGGAGTTTTGGAAGCATCCGTATATATTTTATAATATTCATTATATTCGTTTATTTTTTTATTAATAGTATTTGTAATCAATAACCTGGGGGACTCGTACTTGTTTAAAAAAGTGAGACTAGTGTCGATTTGTGGTTTCGGAATTTGCCAAGGAGGACTGGCATGTTTGTGCGTAAAGATAGGTGAATGTTCGATTTGAAGTTCTGCTGTGTATTCTCGTACTCGATCATAGAAAGTTGGATTTGGTTTCTGTTGTTGCTGAGCTGTTTGATTAAAGGCATCTGTATGAATTTTTTGGTACATTGGATGTTCAGGATTATCTAATACAGAAGTGGCATATGATAATGTCAACATTTTTCTTCTTGTAGATAAAGATGGTTCCCCTAATTCTGAATATAGACTTTCCACTGGAGAAGTTAGATATGCACCTGATATTATGCGCAAGGCATTGTTATGGACAGTGTCTAGTCTTTTCAAAATTTGGCTCTTTGTTGAAGAATATACTATAGATCCGTAATCGATTTTGGCACGTATGAGGTTTTTATATATGACGTGCAAGGTCTTCTGATCTGATCCCCAATTTCGATTAGAAAGCATTCTTAGTAGATTAATTCCCTTTTGACAGGATAATATCAAGTTTCTGAGCTGAGCTGAGCTGTTTGATTAAAGGCATCTGTATGAATTTTCTGGTACATTGGATGTTCAGGATTATCTAATACAGAAGTGGCCTATGATAATGTCAACATTTTTCTTCTTGTAGATAAAGATGGTTCCCCTAATTCTGAATATAGACTTTCCACTGGAAAAGTTCGATATGCACCTGATATTATGCGCAAGGCATTGTTATGGACAGTGTCTAGTCTTTTCAAAATTTGGCTCTTTGTTGAAGAATATACTATAGATCCGTAATCGATTTTGGCACGTATGAGGTTTTTATATATGACGTGCAAGGTCTTCTGATCTGATCCCCAATTTCGATTAGAAAGCATTCTTAGTAGATTAATTCCCTTTTGACAGGATAATATCAAGTTTTTTATATGATCATTCCAGCTTAGTTTCTGGTCAAATATCATGCCTAAGAATGTCGTGGCAGTTACATATTCTAATTTTTTTTTATATAATGTCAATTCGGGTGTACTATCACAATGTTTCTTTGAAAATAATAGGCATTTAGTTTTTGATGTGGAAAAGAGGAAACCTGAATGTTTGGACCATTGTTCGAGTGTAATGAGTTGTCTTTGTAGTATCTTCTGCATGGTATTGATGTTATTACTTTTCATGTATACTACTAAATCATCTGCGTATAACCTTATTTTTATTGGACTAGATACATTTTCGGTGATGTTATTGATAGCAATTAGAAATAATGTAGGACTGATAACGGAACCCTGGGGTGTGCCATTCGCTTGGCATTGTTCGCTTGACATGTTACCATTTGCTCTTACTCTAAAAACTCTGTGGCTCAGGAAGTTTTTGATAAATGCTAGCATATTCCCATCTATATTCCATTGTTTCAAAGTTTTCAATATGTTGATTCATTTATTTATTTATTTATTTATTTAACGGTCATACCATTTTAATACAAAATTAGATTAAAAGTAGATTAAAAGTGGGCGAATACAAAATGCAACAATAAAAATACAATACTAAAAAAAGCACAAAATATAACAGGAAAACAATGAAATACAATTTAAAATATTACAATTTTAATTACCCATGATGAAAATTAAAATTCAAAGTTAAAAATTTAAGATTTTTGTCTGTTTTTTAAAAGTAGGAATTGATGTATTAAAAAGTTCTATACTAAAATTAATGTCATTGGCAATTCTGAGAACTCGCGTGATGGATTCATTTTGTCCATAGTCCGTAGGATGAAATGGAATATTAAATATTTCACTATTTCTAGTTCTTCTACCATTAACATTGAAGTTGATGAGTGCTAATAAATCAGGACAATTAATTGCACCATTAATTAATGCATGTAAAAAAGTTAAAGAACTAACAGATCTACGATGTGATAGCGTGTTTAAATCTAATATTGTTAATAAAGCATTACTTTGATATGCGCCTTTACTAAGCCCCATCTTAAAAGCTGCATAACGCAAAAATTTTGCTTGAACATTTTCGATCAAATTAACGTCATTCATTCGGAACGGATTCCACACAACACAATTATACTCCACATTTGAACGTACCAAGGAACAGTATAGAATCTTGATCGAATGCAGTGACAAATCTCTTGATGATCTCATTATAAAACCCAGCATTTTATTCGCTTTTGCAACTATCTTAGAAATATGCGATTGAAATAATAACTTATGATCTAAAACGACACCTAAGTCTTTAACGCTTTTCACTTGATCAAGTGGAGCATTGTTCAGCATGTAAGATGTTGAAATAGGGTTGTTGATCCTGAAAAATGAAATTTGTTGACACTTAGTAGGATTAAGCCTCAACAGATTTACATTGCACCAATTTGAAAGATTGTCCAAATCACCCTGTAACAAGATAGTGTCATTAGCATTGACTATACACTTGAACAATTTTAGATCATCTGCAAACATCAAAATTTCTGAGTTGCATATAACATCAGGAATATCACTGACATAAAGATTGAACAGCACTGGACCTAGGTGAGCACCCTGTGGAACTCCCGATGTAACGGAGATAGACGTAGATACAGAGCCAGCACAACGTACAGATTGCGTACGGTTTTCCAAAAAGCTACCTAACCACCTTAAAATACAACCGTCAAATCCTATTGCATTCAATTTTTTTAATAAAAGTGAATGGTTAACACGATCGAATGCTTTGGTAAAATCGGTATATATTGCATCAACCTGCCCTCTTTTCTCTAATGTATTTAGGATAAAATGTTTATACAGTACTAAATTAGTGGTAGTTGATTTACCTTTCACAAATCCGTGTTGTTCCTTATTAATTAGATGAGAAGTATCCCAACTCATCTTTCTAGATATAAGGCAGTCAAGTAATTTAGGTAACTCAGATTGAATGCAGACGGATCTATAATTCCTTACATCATCTTTAGGTCCTGATTTATGGATTGGAGTAATGAAACTCTGTTTCCAAAAATCAGGGAAGATACCAGAGTCTAAAGAAAGATTAAAGAGGAATTGTATTGGTCTAGCCAAAGTGAAAACACAGTTCCTTATAAGAAACAATGGAATACCATCAGGACCGGATGAAAGTTTATTATGACCTGACATAATACCCTCAATTATTTCCTTGATATCGCATGAATACCTAACCACATCAACACATCCACTCAAACCTTTATATTCAGGAATCTCATTAGGTTGTTCATTGCTATATACTGTGCTAAAATATGAAGCAAAAAGATCGACAATATCGTTATTAGAACTGCTTGATATATCATTGTAGTGCATTGTGGCAGGTAGACGGTAACTTTTTTTCTGATCGTTTATGAATTTCCAAAATTGTTTGGGATCCGAAGATACGTTGTTATTAACATTTTCAATATATTTACGATAACACAAATTTCGTTCTTCAGAGCATTTATACCTGAGATCAGTGAAGTGATAATAATGTCCGATGTTTCCTGATTCCTTATATTGTTTATGCATTTGTTTTTTTTGTTTAATTAATTTTATCAACTTTGGAGAAAACCACTTCGGGTAATTAGATGTCCTAAACAACTTCATTGGTATAAATAATTCGATACCACTATACAACAAGTCATAAAACCTGGTCACAGCTTCGTCAATATTGCAAATATTATAAAGCACACCCTCCCAATTAATGTTTGCCAAGAAATTATTCAAGTCCCAGAAGCTACCGTTTCTGAAATCCCAGAAGTACTCTTCATAACTAATACATTCATTAACGTCAACCTTCAATTCGAATGAAAGTGCTTTATGATGTGCGGAATTATTTAAGATGAGATCATTTGCTTCAGAAACAACAACATCATCGAAACTTGAAAAAATCAAATCTAAGTATACACCTCTTTCATTTGGTACTCTATTTAATTGAAATAAGTTAAGAAAGCTGAACGAGTTTAGCAGGATCAATGCATGTGAATTATCAGGACAGACTACATCCAAACCCAGGTTATTGTTGTACCATGTCGCTTCAGGTAGGTTGTAGTCACCACAAATTATAAACTTATGGTTACTATAGTTTTCTGCCAAGTATTCTACTATAATAGAATGTTCAATATATAACTCATCACGTGAATTTGGTGGGATATATACACCACCTATAATTAAGTTGACATTTTTAAAGTTAAGTAGTAAAAAAATTTGTTCTACTCCCGATTGAGGAATTCTTATCACTGAAGATAAGTACTTATTTTTAACAGCAATTAGGATACCACCACCACGTGACTTCTCAGAACTCACCTGGTCTCTGTCTAGTCTAAAAATATCGTAACCTACCAAACCTAACTCATCATTACTAATATCAGAATGAAGCCACGATTCAACAATAACAATAATATCATATACAGAACTAATTACATTTTGCTTAAAATTAAATAATTTTGTCCTAATACCACCCGCATTATGATAGAAAACATGTAGAGGAGTATTAGAATTTAGTTTTTTGAATTTTGGATTTGTGGAATACCCTTTGTAAATTTAATGAACACTTTTTCTCCCTTCTTTCTTCTATCTTGTAATTCTTCCCTCAACTTTTTCATGTTTTTTGACTGAAGCATCGTCATATCTGCATCAATGAATAAGTTCTTCTGGTTACATAAATTTTTCTTATTCTTCAAAATTATCATTGCATCCTCAGGCGAAGACATAATGACTTTTAAAGGTCGATTACCATTTTTATTCTTATTTCCTACACGTATTGTTTTTACAACATTTATATCCTCGTTATTTGTACAGACTTCTTTGATAATAGATTTCACAGATTCTACATCGGCACGTGGCGTTTTAGCCTCTGGTAAATTATATATCATAATATTATTCGCTCTTCTCTGTCTCTCATGTACTTCGCTTATTATATTCTCTTCCAAACAGACTGCAGGCTGTAGTGGAAGATTATCAATTTTATTCTGCAAGATCTCAATTTTATCCATGAGTTCTGGAATTTTATGTATCAGTCTGGAGCCCTTTAGACAGTCATCACAATAAAATCTAAGCACCCTCTTTCCTTCCAAATCCATGACCTTCAACTCCGATGCATTAAGATCCGTACATTCCTTATGAAGTTTCCTTTGACAGCTGTCGCACATAATCCCAGCTTCATGCTTCATGCATCCCTTCTACATGCAGTATCAAATGCTTTGTTAATATCAAAGAATATGGCTAAGCATTTTTGTTTATTTGCAAAGGCTTCGTGTACGTCACTTTCTAGATCTATAATATTATCCACTGCAGTTCTCCTTTTCCTAAATCCACTTTGTTCTGGACTGATTAGTTTGCGACTTTCAAGTTCCCACGTAAGTAAGTTCAAATTGTTATGAACAAAGTAGAAAAATAATTTTAGCTCTGAAATGAAATTTTTTTTCTTTAACTCGAACGATTTTTGCGTATGTTTCGTTTGTACACATTTCAAAGAAGATTGTAATATAAAAAATTCAAAATTTCACAATCTGTCGATTTTTTATAATAAACTGTCAGCTTCTGTTGTTGATGAAATAACAATGTTTATGACGCTATTGAAACCGGTCAAAGCTGTCCATAATTTTATGCGAGTCATGAGTTGAATGAAAAAAAATCCAAGACTAAATTTTGCGGGGAGGAGAGAGTATCTTATACAGGGTGGTCAGTAAGTAATGGACCAAAGTGAAATGGAAGATTCTTGACCCAAAAATCACCTTCAGTGATATATTTATGATAAAAAATATACAGGGTGGCAAAGTTGAAATGTCAAAAATATTTTTCTCGGTAGATTAAAAGATTTTTGATATGCAAACATAAACATTCAAGGATAGCAAGAAAATTAATAGATTCTATAGATTCCGAAAGCGTATTGCTTGGTAACAACCCGACTTCGAAGGCGGAGGGTTGTTACCTCAAAGCAGTCTCTTCGAGTAAAGTTTTATGGCAGAATTATCGCACATCATCAATGTTCTTGCTATATAATAGGTGATGATAAATTTGCTGATGATGAATTTGCCGACATCAGCGCCTACTAACATTATCATTTTTGTGCTAATAAATAACCGATAAATAATGTAATCGCACAGTTACACCAACAACATAGGTTTTGTGGCTCTCTCTAGAAAATACATCGAAATGGATAGCATATTATGATTTCCCAGGCCTTAAAACCTCCATCTTCGAATTTTTACGTTTGTATTTCCAAAATCTTCCCATTTTCTGAGAAAAAACATTTTCGACATTTCAACTTTGCCACCCTGTATCTTTCTTATCATCAATATTTTATTGAAGCAAGCTGCGTGAGATTGTAATATTCTTGGACGAAGAATCTTCCATTTCACTTCGGACCATTACTTACGGACCACCCTGTGTATTTCACGGGATGTAAGTACATTTACAGTCTCCAACTTCATTGCCAGCCTTCGCTATCGTTCTCGACTAGTAAATGATACATACATCCCTTACAGTATAAATATCTATTTGACAATAATTTTTTGCCTCTGCTTATCCATCACTATATAAATTATACATCTTATAAGGGTATATACAGTTCCGCTAATGATTGCCCGATTGGACACGGTTATCATTCATGAATTTGTGTGCTGCGAAATGCTGATACTACACTTCCAAATTAGTTTTTGATGCATTTTCGAGAATTATGTCGGTTGTTACACCAATAATTGCCATTGGGGAAGAAAATTAGATTCAGCGTTAATTTACTTCCGAGTCCAAAAAACCGGATGTGAGATTTATGGCACAATTAACGTCTTTAAATTACTCTTAAGCTGGAAAAAAAAGTCTTACAGTCTATTTAAAATGAATAATTAGAAGTACTTTATTAAAAAAATTGGAAGGAGAACGTTGTTATGTTAAACGATTAACAAATTCGTTTAATGGGGTTGGGAAATTGAAAAAGTTATGCTTGCCACAAAAAAACATCGATTAAAATGATATTTAAAAATAAAATTTGTTTCCAAAAAATATGAAATGCTCAACACCCGAAAATCCAAACCATTTGTTTTGTAACTAATTCACAAAGTACTTCGTCGTGACCTCTACGTTGAGAACAAGTTCGCCCTAAGTTCACAGACCCCACCGCAGGATGTGACCCAGGATATTACCTTTGAGGAAAGTTAAAGTAAACCCAAGAAACTTTTGTTAATTGTAGTCGGGTTACGATTATCCACCAGAGGTGACTGTTCAGTTTCCCAGCATCTTTATACGGGGTGTTTATTTGGAAGAAGAATTATAGTTTGATGAAAAACTGGAAAAATGTGTGCAAAATAAATAAATAAATCAATCTGAGCGTTTCAAATGGGTAAAAATCGAATTTTCCCATAACCACTATGCAAAACACGCTTTTTTATACGCAAAGCAGGCCTTTTCATAATTCTTTTGATAACCGATGGCTATGATAACCGATGGCTATGACACTTTTCCGCACCGAAATGTCAAACAAAGCTACCTATGACCTGTCAACTTTTTTTGACAGTTCAACCTAATAGTGAATTTCTTATTGGTGTAGAATTTTTAAATTTAAACCAAAATTAAATGAACTATTTATTTCATTATCTATTTTAATTTATTAATTATAAAAACATTAACCTATTAAGCGTTATTTTAGGAATTATAAACCAAGATTATAATAATAATAATATAACTATAATATAAAATTGTTCAAATTTTACAATTAATTATACATTCAACTGATTTTTTTATTTATTTTCATATTGTAAGTTCTTTCTGTTCAAAGTTTAAATATTAAATAAAATAGCTATATAAATTACTGTATTTCTTTCATTAATAAATGTGGTTGTAGGAATAATATTGTGTACAACTTGTACGCCAATTACTTTTCCACACGCTAGATTTGCGAATGACTTTTCCCACTGGCTAGATTTGCGCTCATGGGAGAAGTGACGCTTTGCGCACTCGTTGTACAAACTACTATTTTGGATGTATCCGTAGAGTAGCGGGGGTAAGTTTAGACCCACAGTCCTCAGGCTATATGTGATTGATTGTACATCGACTGAGAAGTTATCCTCCTAGGCCATCGCCTACCCTGTCCTTTACCGCAAGGTGTACAGGTCACTAGGAGACATAACCACGGGCACTCGCATATAAGACATGCCTGACAGATTCGTCTTGTTCACACATCCCGCATAGAGGTGTGTCCACTAGTCCCATAGTATCAGAAATCCTGCTGTTAAACTTAGGCTATCCTGGTCATTGCCAAATATTTCTTCTTCGGCGCTAGCTTCGCAGGATTGCCTAGGGTGATTCTGGCAAGACTGAATCCTTTGATTCCCTCACATATTTTTAGGGATTGAGCATGGATGTAACGTTTAGCCAGTACCGGAATTATCGAATTCGTCAGGCCGTAGGTGTCACTGGGTCCTAAGCTGCTTACCTGACTAAAGAATCTAAAATGCGATGACCTTAACTTCTGTCGTATCCTTTATCCCAACTCATGATAATCGGGTCGATTCTGATTAACATTGCTATAAGTCTTGTTACAGTAACCACATTGTTATATCTTATAACCAATAACAATATGGTAGTCTAGGATCGTATTCTGCTTAGACTACAATAGCAATATTGGTTATCAATTATGTTCATAACAATATTGTTATTACGAATTTGAAAATTGACAACAATGTAATTAATGACGTTTTGTGATCAAAAAGTTGAAGTAGATCCTGACATAACCAAAAACATGAATAATAACATTAATAATAATAGTTCCACTAAATATAATAGAGATTAGTGATGTCATGTTTAAATAAATTGAGTTTAGTGTTTATAAAATTATCAATTTCTTATTTTTCAACAATTTTTTTTAAATGATTATTCTTCATGTTTTTATTTTTGGGAAAATTTGAATTTTCTTATGATACTTAGTTTGTTGAGTTTTCATGTGATTTTATATTTTTTATTTCAGTTTCAAGTTTAACTGTGGGTTTTAAAGAATGCTGTTTTATTTGTTTTTCAATTGAATCTTGTTTTTGTTTGTAGAATTTCATTAAATCAAAATGAAATAGTTAAATTTATCGGTAAAAAATAGGAATTTACACACGTGCAGCATACTACTCACTCGCTTGCGGCTCGCGACATAAACGCACCTACGTGAATAATAGCCATCATTATATGCTTGTTGAATAATATACTATTCACTTTGACATTATTCGAAAATCATCATTTGTCAGTGTCACTCTTCTCCCTATTACGGCTCATTAATAGTTTTCTTGTGATTTATTTATAACAAATTATTGTTGGAACTCCTTTGGCTTCAGGAATTAACTTTTATAATGCTTCAGGGTGTACCTTCAATTTAAATATAACAAATAATAAGTAGATTTGTTCTATATGTGCTCTTTACTTTGTCATAATAAAATGCTATGAAATATACCTCAGTTTTTTATATTCTAAATTCTGAGCAGTTGGCGATAAAATTTTGTATGCACGACGTCATTGAAGTGTCTTTATCGTATTCGCCTGTTATTCGCCTCGCTTCGCCTCGCTTCGCTCGTCTCATAATTTCAGATTCGTCCGATAAAGAATCACTTTATTGCCTTGGTACAAAAATAACTTTTTTTTATTGGTGAACCATTTTACCTATTTAAAGCACGCCTCAGCGTGTTTAAATCGAACTTTAAAACACGCGCGTGTTTTAAAGTTACCGTGGCAACATCAACAACTCGAGATACGAAGTCTAAATCTATGGTCTAAATCATGTATACATGACAATTTTTTCATCACTGATCTGACAGGAGTAGTTTGTAACGTCAAAACTTTTATTCGAACAATATTTAACAATGTCAAATTTATAAATTAAAATAGAAAATGCCGTTGGTATTGCTTAAAATATTAATATTTAGATTTTTCGAATCTTAGGAAATGGTATTTAAATTAATACTATTGACATTCACAGAACTCAATAAGGTTGAACTTCCTTCAAAATACAAATTAGTTATGTTTTTCTCATTTCCATGACAACGCAAGGTGTACATCATATACGTCACGAATTCAACCATTTGACATTTAGTTGACGTTTCCATCTATGATTTCCATTTCTTGTTGTTGTAGTAGTTATAGACCGGTATTTATAATTTCAAAGTGCACAAATAAAAAAAAATAGCGTAAAGTATTCGTGGATAACTGGTCTTTAAAAAACTTGCTCTATTTCGAGCACTGCGGCTTCGCCGTTGTGCTCGAAAAGTCGCCGGTTTTTTAAAGACCTTAATATCCACTTATACTTTAATATACTAATATCTACCAAGGCATAAGCTAAATCTCTAGTACTCTAGTACTAGCCCTGATATACTACGTTGTCTGTTCAAGGCTACTAGGGCTTGTCTGCTGTTAGTGCAGAGTGTTATATTTTAGACAGGAATACTTTATTTGGTTGGTTTTGTAGCTGATTCGTATCAGCATCTAATGAAGTAATTATTCTTTATCCAATTCCGCTATCAAATGTGACACTTTAAGTCACTCCTTGACGTTAGGTAACGTCACATTTTTCATAATCTTCATATTATATCAGTTATGAAAAGAAGTTATGTAAAAACTTTACGGAACTGTTTAAGTTTCGAAGAATAATTTATCAATTAATAGGTACTGTCAAATTTTATTATTTAAACTGACAATTACCCCATTATTTTAATTCAATAGTGTTTTAAGATTTATAAACATTGGAAACAACATTATTGAGGACACCGTTATTCAAAGTGAGTCAATTTTCTGGGTGAATACTTCATAGTAACAATACTTTTGACACCAATTGAATCCACTTTCATATTACCATTGTAATTGAAGATTTTATTGAATATTATAGAAGCGTTGAATTAGATGAAACATTGTACGTAAAAACGTTATGAAGAGAGCGACATTGTTCAGCTCTCGTAATTTGCAAAACTCGCTAGCGCTTGTTCTGACAAATATTACGCTTGTTGAACAATATCGCTCTTTTCATAACTAGTTACGTAAATAACTATTCCATAACCCCATAGATAACATTCACCCAGGTCCAAGAAAAATTGGATTACATTGCTTAAAACTCAAACAAATCACATCGGCGAGAAGGGAAGGCATGAGGGAAGGAAAATATCAGCTCACTTCGAAGCGAGTACATCATGAAGAACGCACACATTACCGATAGTTTGATCTCAGTAAAAAAAAACGCTCCCAATATATGCATGAAGAGGAATTTATATATTTTGGTGAACTAGATGGTATCAGTGTCACCTTGTAAGGAATGTGAGTTTACTCTCAGCTACCGACATTTCTATCCCAATTGAACCAACTTCACCTGGGAATGATGAAGTCCTTTGTGCTGCAAACTTTGTTAATGAAAATAGATCGAGGTGGACCGTGTTCAAGAGGGATTAAAGTATATCAAAGAGAAGCGGCGCATTCTCAAAATATGTTGATAATTAAGTTTATTATTTTTCTTTTTCTCTACAATATGCATACATTTTAATTCAATCATGTCTTGCTAACACGAGATTGATCTACTTAATTTCAGTAAGTACTTTTTTATTCACTTAATTACAGTTTCCTGTAACAATGGTCATATTTAAAGATGGATGATATCTACCTTGTACTGATGAGGTGCAAATACGCCGAAGCCGGAATGAAAGTGATATTGTTCCTTCTAATTACAAGCTGAATGGTTGGTTATATCGTGAAGATATCCCAACCCCGTTGTTGAAAAACTAATAGTTCATCAACTGTAATAAATCCAACTTTAATTATTCATAATTCATACTCCTAACGCCACCTCCCCGTTTAGTAGCCAACCAATTTTTTCTACTTGTCATATTTTTACTAGCCGCGACTTCCGAAAAAAGCAACTCTCAACCAACAAGTACCTAAACCTTAGCCTACGAACTAACCTAAAACCACATTCTTGATCAGCATGTGGCAGCAAAAAGGAAATAGTTATATCTTTTAATTTCTCAGCCATCCTCAACCTATGTATTTGAAAAACATATGAAAATTGATGTGAAATCAACCACAAGTATAATAAGTATAATAGTTTTTGAAACCAATGTGTTTAACCTCTGTAAAAAGTGATAGAAAGAGTTTAGTGAGATTTTTTCTGAAACGTGCCATTTGTAAAATTATAAATGTAAAATTTAGTGAACTTTGTACAGAAACGTGTCATTTGTAGATGTAAAATTTAGTGAACTTTTTAATGAAACATGCCATTTATGAGTGTGAAAATATAGTTGCATTCAGGAAAACCCTAGTTTTTCTTCGCCAGTTAAACTTGGAACTGTAATTCATTGTCTGTCGGGGTATATAGCCTGAGAAGTAGATGTTTGTTCTTAGCGAACGGTCTATTCTTTGAAAAGTAATTTTCAAATTTGTACGAAGTTTGCCGGGTCATCTATTATTTATAATACAAATTTTACAAAAAATACAGTAAAGTAGATTACAGCAGATGATTGAAATGTCCGATAACTTCAATGGAACCAGCCATGCGATCTTTAAAACTTTGCTACATTTTGCAACATTCCTAACTGCTCAATTCTTCTTATCTCTGTGGTATCTCGCAATTCTTGAATATTGACAGGTTTTGTTTTATAATCGATGTGACCCCACAGAAAATAGTCTAAAAACCAAATTCCTTGTTAATTTTCTGATATAAGGAATATGTTTCTCGAAATATCCACTTTCCTGAATTTTCTTTCAATTTTTCAGGCAAACAAATTTTGTTTTTAAAAATTTGATTTATTTCTTCAATGACCTTCGCAAAAAATTCCTATGCAAAATGTCAACTAAGCCGGACCGACCGTTTACAATGGGTTCAGTATAACCCGATTGCAGCGCCACCTACTGGGACCAATTGTGAATCCAAACTATTCTCGAATATACTTCGTTGTTTAGATGGAGGAGGTGTTCAGAGACAGAAACGCACAAAAGACTTTTACACTGTGTTATTTATAAGCTGCGATATAAAGATTCCTTTACAAAACTGTCAAACGTGACTTTTTTACCAAATAGCGTTGAAAAATTAGTTCAAATGTACATTCAATATTCTCAAAGTCGCTCTGATTTGATGAAAAAATGGTTAGTTATGTTTAGAAAAGTCCAACTTCGAAAGTGTTATGAAAAAGGTGTACTACTTTTTTGAACATAATCATACATTTTTTCAATAAACCAGAGCGAATTTAGGAAAATTAACAGTGCATTTGAACTTATTATTTAACGACCTTCCCAAATATTTTATTATTTTTTATGAACGATATTTGTTAGAAAACTTAGCTCACATTTGACAGTTTTGTAGAGGAATCCCCATGTCGCAGCTTATAAATAACAAAGTTGATAAAGATTTGTAAAATGTAATTTGCACATTTCAAAACCATCCAAATACATTATAATAGCCTTAGATTAGACTAGATAATGAACGGAGGTGGATGAGAGAGCGCGAATGGGGTTATAAAAAGGACTGAACAAGGGATGAATGGGTATACAGAGTTCGGCAAAAGTACGGGACCGGACAAATATCGAAGACAGTATAAATTTTTTGGAAAATCTTTTTACACTACAAATTTTACTCCAACTTAAACTATAATTTGGAAATATATTGAAATATACAGGGTGTTCCAACAAAGTGTGGCGTATCAAAGTTATATTTTGTCCTATGAAACACCCTATATTTTATTGCATTTTCTAATTGCCACTAAAAAATATGATACTCCTTCATAATGGTTCCCTATACCTAAAAACAAAGGGTTCCGAGTTATGCTGAGTTTTTTAAAAATATGAACATTTGGAAAAAAATTAATAACTCATTGATATAACAAATTCCAGCAAATTTTCTTTTACATCTTAATAGTTGGACATTCGTTGAATGAATTCCACGATTGAGTACCAAATATATCTTTAGGGTGTTCAGAATTTTCAGTTTCATTATCAGATCATCCAATGTGCAGTATCAGGCTTATTTTAAATGGAACACCCTGCATTTTAATAATTCATTACATCTACTAAAATAGCAAAATCTAAACTCTCTTCGGCATACATGTTGAATATTTTTTTTATCAATTTTCAACCCTCGCTCATCAACCCTTAGTATCGCTTGGATTTGTATGCCATGTTTTTTTTTGACTATGAAGTAGTATAGTTCATTCAATACCCTTCTTGGTGTGCGTCATCGTTTGTGACGTATATCCGGGTTTTCGGTATGTCGTTTATTTTATTTGCTATTTTGACATATAGCTAACTGTGAAATCTCGTTACTTGATAGTACTGTATTTTAACATTGTCTCTATATTTCGTATATTTGTATCTACGTGGCAACGCCGCATACACAAGGGTCCTCATATGTACTGCCGGTATTGTTCGGCAGAATGAGGTTGAAGGTCTCAGTAGTAACAAGAACAAGTACCACATATTTGTAAACTTTAAAATAAATGTTTAGTCTATTAGCTTGTATCATTCAAAAATCAATTGAACCAGCATAAGTATAAAATCGAGTGAACAGTTTGTCAACGTGATAAACATCACAAGAATCAACAAAATTGGTCCTTCGCAGCAAGATATTCAGATCAACAAAAAACAATAAAATCAAGCAGTTCGTCAGAACATCGAAATCAACAATCAAAAAGGAAGTTGTGAATACTCGGTGAGTCTATTCCAATTTACCAATTTACTCCTTAAATACAAATTATTCCAAGTCACAATAAATTTATTATGGCCTTCAACTGAACTCTCAATTTCAATTCTTAGCAATAATAGTTATAATTATTTAATTAGTTTCGTTACAAATCAAAATTCTATTTCCTACCAAATTATCAAGTCCACTAAAATAGTCAGTTATAAATATCATTTTGCAAACCCGAATCACAATATCGGGTAACATAACTGCGGTGTATTACAAAGGAAGGTCTGGGGCGACGGCGACGGTCGGTTTGTTTACATTTTTTGCTCGCATTCCTACCTTTGTTATTCATTTATATATACATATTTACTTAATTTCATTTTTGGATATATACAGGGTTTAACAATAGTTTCTATAATTTAATTTTACTATAAACAATGTCTGATAACGGCGACGAACAACAAGGAACTGTTACGAGATTGATTGCTCGTCGTGGTCAATTAAAAGCACAATTAACACGGTTCAAAAAATTTATAAATAAACCAAACAACCGCACAAAATTTCAAGAAATCGCGACGCGACTTCAAAAAATCGAAATTACATTTGATGAATTTAATTCAGTGCAATCCGAGTTAGAAATGTATGATGGTGAGGAATCGCAAGGTGAGGAGAGAACCACGTTTGAAGACGAGTTTTATGAACACGCTTCGAAAGCCAAACAAATTATATATGAATTTCAACGTTGCCAAATTCAAATGAATATGCAACAAAACACAAACCCAGGTGCACAGCCTTCGGCAGCAGGACAAACGTTTAATGTTAAACTTCCTCCTCTAAGCCTACCAGAATTCGATGGTTCTTATGATAAATGGTCAACATTTTCAGACTCCTTTACGGCATTAATTCACAATAATCCCAGCCTATCAAACGTTCAAAAATATTATTACTTACAGGCTTCTCTGAAAAACGAAGCATGTCACGTCATTGAGTCATTGGAAATTACCGATTCAAATTACACGGTGGCGTGGAGCTTACTACAGGATCGATATCAAAACAAAAAGCTCATTATTAAAAATCATACAAAACAAATTTTTGATTTACCCAACATCAATAAAGACTCGTTCAATTCGTTACGGTCATTTTTGGATAACTTTCAAAAACACTATCGAGCTCTTAAAAACTTAAATGAACCTGTGGAGTCATGGGGTACAATTTTAATACATTTATTACTCTCTAAATTAGATATAAACACAAAACGGGAATGGGAAGTCAAAACCAAGGACATCATCTCTCCGCAAATTGACATGTTTATCAGTTTTTTAACAGAAAGATGCCAGGTTCTCGAATCAATAAGCAATAAACCCAACGTTCAGACTTATCAATCGGTCAATAAGGTTGCTGTAACCACAGTACAGTCAAATGTTTCAGTCAATAAACCTTGCATCTTCTGCAAGAGTGGTAAACACCTTATATATTTCTGTAAACCATTCCAAAATTTGCCGGTACCCTCTAGGATACAAGAAATCCGAAAACTGAAAGCTTGTACGAATTGTTTGCGTTCTGGGCATACCAGTCAAGATTGTAAATCAGGTACGTGTCGTATATGTCAAAACAAACACAATTCTTTACTGCACTTACCTAAACAAACCTCCAGGATCAACGATCAATCAACTTCAAATACATATCCATCGAGCAACGACTACACTGACGATAGCCAACGCACGGCTCGCTCAGATAATTCAAATATAGTTCAAGTCTCAAACGAAACCAAATCCAATCCAAGCACTACAAATCTTGATACGACTATAATTTCTTGTTCACAAAACACTAATAGTGCCACAAACTCACAAGATCATGACAACACGTTTGTGATCTTATCAACAGCTCTAGTTAAGATTTTTGATAGTGAAAACAAACCCATTGTCTGTAGAGCTTTATTGGATGGAGGCTCTCAGTCAAACTTCATCACCAACAATTTATTTAAGCGATTAGGTCTCAAATCCTTCAAGGTCAACACTCACGTTATTGGTATTAGTGGGCAATCATTTGACATTTCTCTTATGACAAGGGCTAAAATTAAATCTTCTACTTCAACCTTCCAAACCAATCTCAATTTTCTAATCACTAATCAAATCACAGGAAGCACACCTCAAACCAGTTTTGATCCGTCCTTTTTAAAGGTTCCAGCAGATGTAAGGTTAGCAGATTCCACATTCAACATATCAAATGAAATCGACATTCTCCTAGGCGCAGGAGTGTTTTATAACCTATTATTAGCTGGTCAAATTGGGTTCGGTGATAATCGACCTATTTTGCAAAAAACTAAACTGGGCTGGATAGTCGCAGGTCCATGCAAGTTCTCCTTAGCACAAAATGGCATTTTTTGTAATCTATCCAAAACTTCCAATATTGAAAACCAAATCGAAAAATTTTGGTTGCTCGAGGATTGTCACTCCACGGACTTAATTCATTCACGTGAAGAAATTGAAACTGAAGAACATTTCAAATCTTCTTTCCAACGTGATAAATCTGGCAATTTCATAGTACGATTACCCTTTCAAGACAACTGCAAGGACTTAGGTGAATCCCAGCAGATGGCTATTCAACGATTTTTATCTCTAGAAAACAAAATGTCCAAAAACGTAGTTTTACATGATAAATACTCTCAGTTCATGGACGAATACCTACAAATGGAGCACATGTCGGAAATCTCATCCTCCGAAGTCTCCAAACAAACATCAAACTACTTTCTTCCACACCACTGTGTGATTAAAGAGTCCTCTGCAACAACCAAATTGCGTGTTGTATTCGACGCAAGTGCGAAATCATCAACAAATCTCTCACTCAACGACGTTCTTAAAATAGGTCCCTGTATTCAAGAATCAATATTCTCCATTCTTCTTCGGTTTCGGACCCATGAAATAGTATTCACGGCGGACATTGCGAAAATGTATCGTTGCGTGAAAATGCACGAACAGGATCAAATTTATCAACAGATAGTGTGGCGTTCGAAACCTTCAGATCCTCTTCGCTTCTATAAATTAAATACAGTTACATATGGGACCAGCCCAGCATCATTCCTGGCTACTAGATGTCTCAAACAGCTAGCTCTCGATATCACGTCGTCGTTTCCTGAAGCTTCCCAATCAATTTTACAGGACTTTTATATGGACGACTGGCTTTCAGGTACTAACGATGTCGAGTCAGCCACTCTACTAATAACAACCGTCAAGGAAATCTTAAGTTCAGCAGGGTTCCATCTGAGACAATGGTCATCCAACGATGAGAGCATTCTAAGCGATCTGCAAGATAAAGGAAACGAATCCAGCATACAATATGAAATCAAGGATAACCAAAATTCAAAGACGTTGGGTACAAGATGGGATTCTTCAAACGATGTGTTGAAATATATTACAAATAATAATAACCATGTCATGTTTACCAAACGCACAATACTATCCATTATAAGCCAAATATTTGACCCTCTCGGATTAATCAGTCCTGTAATTACTAAGGCCAAATTATTTATGCAACGCCTATGGCAGTTGAAAACAAATTGGGATGAGCCAATTCCCAGCGATTTTCTAAGTTCTTGGATACAATTCTACAATCAGATCAATTCCCTAAATGACATAGAAGTTCCCAGACACGTTCTCATAAAGCATGCAATTCAAGTAGAGATCCATGTATTCTCTGACGCCTCTCAATCCGCTTACGGAGGAAGCGTTTATTTTCGATCCATAAATTCAATAGGTCAAATCATGGTTAAATTAACCTGCTCAAAATCTCGTGTAGCCCCACTAAAAACAATATCCCTTCCACGTTTAGAACTATGTGGAGCTCTTTTAGCTGCCCAGCTGGCTCAAGCCGTTATAAATGCAATCAAGAGAAACCACCAGGTGTATTTTTGGTGCGATTCAACAATTGCTCTAGCGTGGATTCGCTCGGATCCAAGCCGTCTTAAAACGTTTGTTGCTAATCGCGTAAGTAAAATACAAAATCTGTCTGAGCCATTCCAGTGGCGATACGTTCCAACCAATTTAAACCCCGCCGATTACGTATCTCGTGGAACCAATCCAAATGATCTAAAGGAATTACCCATGTGGTTTAACGGACCAGACTTCTTATATCATAATGAAGAGAATTGGCCTATTTTAAAATCAACATTATGCGAAAACGATTTGCCTGAAACTAAATCAACGATCATTACGTTATCCAGCACCACTACTAAAAATCAATTAATAACGAAATACTCTTCATACAATAAACTCATACATGTGGTTGCTTACCTACTTCGATTCAAATCAAACTGTCTTCAAACTTCCAAGGAACTGAGAATCTCTGGTAATATCTCGGTAAGCGAATTAGATAACGCGATTCAAACTGTCGTTAAAATTGTCCAGCGTGAAGAGTTTCAACAAGAGATTAATTCGTTGAAGAAGTCTAATTTAATACCGCGAAATAGTAAATTGATATCTTTAGATCCGTTTTTGGACGAATTCGATATCCTGCGAGTAGGAGGACGTCTAAAAAATTCAGATCTAGATTTTGAGAACAAACATCCTATGATAATTCCTTCCAAACACCATTTTACAAACATCCTTGTCCATCATGAACATTTCAAAAATCTACATGCAGGTCCTCAAACATTACTATCCATAATCCGTCAAAGGTTTTGGCCTCTAAGCGGTAGACGAACAGTAAGAGGTTTGTTAAGAAAATGCGTTATATGTTTCCGCGTAACTCCATCGATTACTCATCAAAAAATGGGCGACTTACCTCCCTCACGAGTAAAACCTTCAAAACCATTTTTAACATGCGGAGTCGACTATGCCGGACCATATACCATAAAAAATAGTTACTTAAGAAACACTAAATCAATTAAGGTTTATTTATGTATATTTGTCTGTTTTGCGTCCAAGGCAATGCACCTCGAGTTAGTCAGCGATTTAACTACGGATGGGTTCTTGAAGGCATTCAAAAGATTCGTCTCCAGACGAGGTCTCTGTAGAGACATTTACTCCGATAACGCTACTAATTTTGTTGGCGCGAAAAACGTACTTGATCATATCAATAACCCTACATTCCAGACCTTCCTCACAGAAAATCGTGTAACGTGGCATTTCATCCCACCGCGCTCTCCGCATATAGGAGGACTATGGGAGTCGGCGGTTAGACTCACAAAATTTCATTTGAAAAGAATGTTGAATAATAACTTACTCAGTTACGAAGATCTCTACACATTGTTAGTTCAGGTGGAGTCTATAATAAATTCCCGACCTCTTGTTCCTCTCACCGAAAATCCAGATGATTTCGATACCTTGACACCGGGACACTTCCTAATTGGTAGTTCGTTACTGGCGTTACCTGAAGCTCCTGTCGACGACTCCAAACTTAATTATAACAACCGATACAAACATATGCAGCTCCTGTTTCAACAGTTCTGGGCAAGGTGGTCGCGCGACTACCTACATACATTGCAACAAAGATACAAATGGCAGCATCCAACTGATATTTTCAAGGTTGGACAGTTAGTGCTCCTGCAAGACAATACGCCTCCGCTCCAGTGGAAAGTTGGCCGAATAAGTGAAACCCATCCCGGAGAAGACGGAAACATTCGTGTAGTGACGGTCAAAACCGGTACAAATTACTTTAAACGTGCTGTGTCTAGATTAAGTGTCCTTCCAATTGAAAATGAACAATAATAATTATTTGTTTGATTTATATTTAAAGGTACGACCTTTCAAGGCCGGCAGCTATGTGAAATCTCGTTACTTGATAGTACTGTATTTTAACATTGTCTCTATATTTCGTATATTTGTATCTACGTGGCAACGCCGCATACACAAGGGTCTTCATATGTACTGCCGGTATTGTTCGGCAGAATGAGGTTGAAGGTCTCAGTAGTAACAAGTACCACATATTTGTAAACGTTAAAATAAATGTTTAGTCTATTAGCTTGTATCATTCAAAAATCAGTTGAACCAGCATAAGTATAAAATCGAGTGAACAGTTTGTCAACGTGATAAACATCACAAGAATCAACACTAACCTAAAATTTGATAAATAAAATCATCAGGATCGTTTTAAGCTGAATTCAAAAAAGCTATGAAATTAATAATTACTAGCTTCTTTTTCGAACTAAAAATACTTGAAAACTTTCAAAATGCTGATATTTTTCCATGTATCTAGGGATATTTTTCTATCATTTAAATAAATAAAACAATAAGATTGATATTCACTTTTCATAAGTATAGTTGAAATAATACCCTTCTTGGTGTGCGTCATCGATTGTGACGTATATCCGGGTTTTCGGAATGTCGTTTACTTCATTTGCTATTTTGATATTTAGCTAACCTTAAATTTGATAAACAAAATCATCAGGATCGAACTCAGCCAAATTCGAAAAGGCTATGAAATTAATAATCACCAGCTTCTTTTCCTAACTGAAAATACTTGAGAACTCAAAATGCTGATGTTTTTCCGTGTATCTATGCATATTTTTGTATTATTTAAATAAATATAACAATAAGATTCATATTCACTTTTCATAAATGATAATTGACCGTAAACAACAAAGTACAGACCTGGCAAGAACTGTCAGTGTGACAGTAGAAAAAGACGTGAGACACATTGCCGCTACGAAAGTAACGCCTTCATAGTATTTTGAGCTTCCGATTGATAGGTTGCGCTTGTGCGTAATCTAAACATCAACCAATCAAAATTTTGTAAGTCAAAGATTAGGGTTAACGTTTGTAATACATTTAAACGGTTCATTATTGTGATATTTTGATTAGGATTAATCACAGACTTTTTTTCCCATTTCTTCCTACGAAATGTATTAGAAGGAGATTAACAATCGATGACGCACACCAAGAAGGGTATTATTTCAACCATAGTAATAATTGACCGTAAACAACAAATTACAGATCTGACGAGAACTTTCAGTGGGACAGGAGAAAAAGACGTAAGACACATACCAAAGGTGCGTCTGCATCCTATTTTGAATGCTGTAATTTCTCCCTATTGATAGGTCGCGCTTGCGCGAATCCTAAACATCAACTAATCAAATTATTTAAATCAAATATTGGGGTTAACCTTTGTAATACATTTAAACGGTTCATAATTGTGATATTTTGATCAGGATTAATCACAGACCTACCATTTTTCCATTTATTCCAAGGAAATGTGATAGGAGAACATTAACAATCGATGACGCACACCAAGAAGGGTATTATATGAATACCCAGGGAATGCGTCTATAAGTTCATTGTTCTAGTTTTATGAACATTCAATATTCACTGTAGTGTCGATTATTCAGCTTGTGGATTGGGAAAAAGTTTTATTCTACTTGTTTTTCACGTGAAACTCCATGATGAACACAGCATCAATCCTACATATTGTGTCATGGGCTATTACAACGGTTCATTACAAGCAAATGGTTTATCATTCAGAATTGCTAGTTATCTGCTGCACTAAGGCACATGCAAACTTTTTCCGAATAAACAAAAGTCTTAAAGTGGATAATATTGTGGAACCCATGCTGTTCTGAGATCAGATGAAGTTTATACTCAACAAAAGTCAACAATTAAATTGGCATAGCTATTGTTTTTAACGATCCAGAGTGATTGCTACGAACAAAAGAATTACATTCATTGCAAACGTAATTAAAATCATTTTATGTCGCTTGATAACTCTATAATCGATTTTATTTTATTGTTTCAAGAGCCGAAACCCATTGCAAGTTATAGTATTGTTTCGAAGTAAAACTTTCACAACAATTAGTGACGTAGAAATATACATAGAAGAAGTATATTTGCTTAATTGATAAAGCTGCCTTTTAAAATAACAATCCAAGTCGATGTGAGAGAAATAAATCGAATGGAGCTTAATTGGCGATAAGCAAAGAAAGATGATGGAGCTGTTAAAAGAGAATTGAAGTGGGATTTTAAAGTTTGCCTTTTGTTTTCAACGAATTTTCAATAAAAAGAATAGACGAGTAGACAACTAATTAATAAGATAAACCTTCTTTACCAGCCCTGTAAGCAGTCAATAACAAACAGTCGGCAATCAATGTAAGGTATGGAGAGATTGGAGCAAGACAATCTCATAAATAGAACAATAAAAATTTTCGCGGACAGCCAAGCGGCTTAGGTCTCCCCGTGTAACGTCAAAATTGGTTTTAGACTGCCAAAAAGAGACTCTCCTCAATAGGAGAGCTGAATAAAGTATTGCTGGTCTGGATCCCTGGCCATTCTAGCATGGATGAGAACCAGAAGGCAGACTCTCTTGCAAGGGAGGGTGCCACACGTGTTTCTATCGGACCAGAACCTACTATTGGCATCACAATAAGTTTTGCCGAACAAACACCAAATACCTGGACAGTAAGAAGAGCTTTAGACTTCTGGCATAACTTACCAGGATTGGTTCATTCAACACAGGCTTTTATACATCCTTTGAAGAATGTCTCTAAACAAATATTAGCTATAGGCATGACCTACAACAGGCCTTTTAACAGGCCACTGTCATCTGAACAGTGGCGGCTCGTGAACTTTTTGAGAGAGGAGGCTTGACATGAAACGTTTTTGTAAAAATATACTTCATGCAGCCAATTAATTTAACCTTCGCGCAGCGGCCGTACTAGCTACCAATTCTCTAAAATTACCTTTGTTAACTGAATTTTCAGCTTCACCGTGCCCCTTAAAAGCCAAATCTTGGGATCATAAATACAACAAGAAATCAAAGATTTTTCTTAAAACTTCGCGGTTGTCTTTAACTATATGGTTATGATTTTCTATTTCGCGTAAACGAACGGAGTCAATCACATCAACAATATTTTTTTTACCGGTTAATTCAAACTCAATACTTGATATAATATGTTCCTGGGATTTTTTATGTCTGTCTAGACCGCGAAATAAATTTTTTGAATCATTATAACTCAAGGGCCCACAACATGGAGAATTATCAGTTGTAAAGAGTAAACAATTCCAATATAATTTATTGTGTACCTCAGATCCCGTTAACCATGAATATTTTTCATAATTTTCAGTGTTAAATGATCGATTTTGATACTTACCTGTTAACACTAATCCCTTCAAATCCGGTAGGGGCCGTTTATTTTTAAAAAACACTTTTTTATCATATGTTAATCCACTAACTGGATTTTCTAGAAACTCAGCAACTAAATCACTAGCACAAGAACTCATTTTAACTTTAAATAATTTTCCAAATAGACTAATTATTCTAACCTTACTTCGCGTGGCGCCACTTAATTATTCCCGCTAATCATATAAAACAAAACAAACCCGCGAACCCACGCTCATATTCGTGGTTCGTACTTCGTATATCATCGCAATTACGAAAGGCTAGCCCACAGAGAGTGTTACCATTTTCGCGTTTTTGACGGTATTAGCAATTGGGCTGGTAGAAAAAATGGCAACTGTGTTGAGTAACACTTGTTTCCAGAGAGATGCTTGTGGAATCTAGCCTCAGAGCACTGTTGTCAGATTCTAAAATAAGTAGAAAAACTGGAAATTGATTGTGAAATCGAAAAAATTTGGATAAACGGGAAATTCTGATATAAATAAATTTACTAGATAAATTGTTCAGGAGGCTGAGCCTCCTTAGCCTCCTTCGAGGAGCCGCCTCTGAATATGTGAATCTGAATACGTGTGAGTCCCAATAGATTCTTGCGTGTCGCAGTGGAGGGCCTTATAGACCTACTCACCACACACCTAACCTAACCTAAGATGTCTATAACGCACGGTAAAAAAAACACATCTGTGGAGTACCTACAGTGTTATTCATTATAAATGTCCCAGCCATTACCATAGTTATTATTGCAAAAACAAGAAAATTTTTGAAATAAAAGTTGTGTGGTTAGAAACTAATTTTATTGTAACGTTAATCAAATTAGAGTGGCGTGCGTAGTTTGGGGGACACAAAAAAATCGTTTTTTGAAAAGATATTTTTTACTGTCCCTCAACTACGCACGCCACTGTAATTTCGTTAGGGTTATGATAAAATTAGTTTCTAACCACACAACTTTTATTTCAAAAATGTTTTTGCTTATGCAATTATAACTATGGTAAGGGCTGAGACATTTATAATGAATAACTCTGAATATGAATTATGTCATAAATTTTTTGAAGAATCCAAAAGATGAATAATATACAGGGGGCTCCATTTAAAATAAGAAAGTTGGTATGGTACTGTTTATTTTGGCGGATATTGTGATATTGATGGAAATTAAGGTTAAACAAACACCTCTAGTATTGTAAATCTTTTTTTGCTTCACTAATATTACGTTATTGAATATTATACAATTAAATCATTTGAAATATCTATTGTTGATGTTGTTCAAGTATTATAAATACAAGTTCAAGTAGGTCGTAGGTAAACTGTAGTACGTAACTCGTGTTACGCAATATATTATTTTATCTGAGAAGATCTATGTCGAAATTAAACCTCTATTAATCGATTCAACCCAACCGAAATTGATTGTTCTAAATACATTGTTGACGAGTAACGCCCTGATAAATAATATAATCCGAAGTAATCGAGGCTTCGGAGATGGGTGTGGGAAGGAGGTTTGAAGGATAAAGGAAATACTTGAGAGAAATCCCACGGGAGCCCTCGACGGCGCAGCTAATGATAACGACTCAACGTGCAAATGAACGGCGAAATTGGACAGAATTAGCCAAAGAAATACTCAACTTTCAACTCAAGAGTTATTCCCTCGTCTTTACGTCGCTCTTTGCCAGGAATCTATCTATAGATATTTGAAGTGAGGGCGTTGGAAATATTTTAGTGAGGTTAGTTCATTGTTCGGTGACGAAACATCGCTGAATATTGGATGCATATCAAGAAAATGTTTGTATTATTAAAAAAATCTTCCAGTCTAAATAAACTCACGCTTCTCTTCCACGTGATTTCGAAATAATAAATGTCGTTTCGTTCCATCTCGTAGTCCATATTGAATTGTTACATGAGCATTCCCATAAATTTCCCAACGTTTTTTTTTGTCTGCCCTGCAAGATGAGATGTCCGGAAATATATTTTTTTGCCATTGTGATTTATCGTTGTGAGAATTGATGGAAAAGTTGTTATTCAATATTTGTCTTCAGATAAATAAAATGAAAGGTCGAAAGTAGATTAATGGGCATTTCCTTCCATGGTGAAGTTGATATAATGTTTAATTGAAAACGCACTGATAATTTTTCACCTTGTGCAGCTTTGTTTGCAATAAAAATGTCACAAGGTTTATTAAAAAAGGGTGATTTGAAAACTAATTTGACCTTGGAAATGGCGTCATAAGGTTTGGAATTATGTTGGCAGTATTAATCAGAATGACTGACCAATTGCTGCTACGGCCGAGGATAAGACATCCAACAAAGAAGAACCTCAGCTAGCTATTTTGTTTTTGTGGTTGTGTATGTTATTGAAAGGGTAGCATAGAAAATCTGTTGATGTTAGCATGGTAGACGAGTTTTACATGTCAAATATAGATTATTAATTATAAGTCAGAAACACAAAACAGTCTAACCTAATGAAATGGAAATAAATAGGAAAAAATGAAAAATGACGTTTTAAACTAATTGCAATCGAGTAATCGAATTAGTCAAGACAGATAAGGTCAGAAAACAGATTTAGATTAGCCTATTGGGCGGAATAGAATTCAATGAGACATCTGGCGGAAAAAATTGTAACTGTCGCAATAATTCGTTTTGCATTGTTTTCGTATTATATGCAAGTCAACGTAATTACCGTAAATTCGCACTTTATTTGTTTAATTTTTTGTCAGTGACAAATTTAAAACTGTGTTTTTCTATTTAACTCAATTGTCATCATTTCTGAGGTAATATTCTTATATAATCAGAGATATTATGGAAGAGGTTATGTCATTCTATTTTTCGTTTTCATTTCAGATCAAAGAAAAAATAAGTCGGTACCTATTTGAGATTTAAAATATTCATCGATACAAACGTACCTTCCCTGCAACTTTTGTAGATATGACTATATCAAAGATAAAATAAAAACACGAAATCAGACTTAAAACTAAACAGTTAATTGAACTTTTCACAAATATCAACCATACCTATTACTCCGAAAATAAGAATATTAGGAGTCAAAATTTAGTTTAACAACTAATCCAGTCATAATTGACATTCGAAATCGAAAATTTAACTATAATTCCAAAAGTTTTCAAACTTCGGTCAAGTGAATGGTACATTGAGACGACAATAAGTCTCATTTTGCAACCTTGTCCGAAGTCCGGAACATTGTTAAAATTGCAATTAAATTAATTTTTGCTGTATGGTCGTGAAAAAAATCCCAAAAGTTCTGCAAACTTGGGGAAGTTTTCAATATAATATTTCATATCACGTATTAAATTTGCAACCAATCTAAGTGTACGGAACATTTTTTGTTATTAAAAATTAATGTTTTTTTTATTAAACTGAAGGAAAACGTTCTAAAAGTTCTACAAATTTGACAGATCCATCGGAAAAATGTACCGAACGATTGTATAAATTTGCAACCTTTCACGTTGACCGGAACATATTTATTTATAATTTTTTAAAATTCGTGTCATTTTTTCGAGCAAGGCGGTCTCGGAATAATTACAAAAGTTTTGAAACTTGGTTGCAAACTTTGAAAACATCTATTCTGATGCATTTACAAATTTGCAACCTCATACGCGATCCGGAACTTTATGCAATTTGCAAAAATGTAATTTTATTATTTTTTCACCTTCAAGAAAATTGCAAAAGTTCCGGATCGCATATGAGATTGCAAATTTGTAAATGCATCAGAATAGATGTTTTCAAAGTTTGCAACCAAGTTTCAAAACTTTTGTAATTATTCCGAGACCGCCTTGCTCGAAAAAAAGACCACGAATTAAAAAAAATTATAAATAACCATGTTCCGGTCAACGTAAAAAGTTGCAAATTTGTACAGTCGTTCGGTATATTTTTCCGATAGAACTGTCAAATTTGCAGAACGTTTTCCTTTAGTTTAATAAAGAAAAACATTAATTTTTAATAACAAAAAATTTTCCGTACACTTAAATTGGTTGCAAATTTGACACGTGATGTAAAATAATATATTTAACACCACTCCAACTTTGCAGAACTTTTGGAATTTTGGTCTCAAGAACTGAGCAAATTATCATTTATTGCATTTTTAACAATGTTCCGGACTTCAGAACAGGTTGCAAAATTTCATAGTTTGTTTTTATACCATTCCCGACCTTACGTCAAAATTTTAAAAATTTTGGAATTATAATCAATTGATTGTCTCGACTGACTGAACTAAACACAAAATACTAAAGCACAATCAAAGAAAAAGCAGAAGTTTTACAAAACACACACTGAAAATTACTAAAACAGCCAAATAAAACCACTTAAATATCAAATGGCTTATACGGCAGCTGATTTGTTCTACTCGTTGCTAAGATGACATTGACATTTCTGAGCGCCATCTATCGAATTCTACTTTTCCCAATAGAAGCGGAAGTCTTGTGTCAAGGTATGAAATAGGAATTTCAGCGATCGCAGTGAATTGATTCAGAGCTATTTTATAGCGGAGTGGAATCTGTACTTGCTATAGAAATATTTTTGTTCATTCCTAAATCCGTTTTAGGTATTACCAAACTTTAGGAAGTGGTTGGTGAACTCAGGCATAGGTCTATCTTTCTGCTCAAGTTTTTTTCACTCTCTTTCACACATAACACTCACAGTACCTAGATTGTAATTGGAGTTGCTCTTTGTCCTATCCCACTGTGACCTTTGAAGATCTATTATGGTCCTCCCTATATTTAGAGCTCAATATTTAGCTCTATTCTTTTTATTAGATCTATTATCTATTAGCTTTGATATCGCCTCCCTTGCGTAGCTCTCTGCCCTCGGTTTTTCTTCTCCGAGTATGTGAAACCGTGCCCTTGCTAATTCGTCGCACTCACAGAGTATGTGATGCGCGGTTTCGTCTTCTTCCTGGCAGAACCTACATAGGCTGTCATCTGCTACGCCAATTGTGTGCATATGTTTCCTCAGCCTACAATGTCCGGTCTGCATTCCCACCATCATCCTTGTCATTTCTCGACTTCGACAGTTTGGCCAAATGGCTTTCAAGAAATAATTTAGCGTGCCTTTGTCCTGGGGTCTCATACCACCAGCACAACGTCTGGTTGTTTATCCATTCGTAGATGCTCTCCTTAGTTAGGCATTTAGTAATGCCACAGGAAGGTTCTGGCCCTATCATGACCTCCGTTGATCCCTGCTTGGCTATTTCATCGACCTTCTCATTATCTTTTATTCCTTGGTGACCTGGCACCCAGGCTAGTGTCACTCTACTGTGACTACCTAGTCTGTTGAGGGCCTTGCGACACTCCCACACCAGATTTGACATTATTCGATATGATCGTATCGCCTTGAGTGCTGCTTGGCTTGGCGGAGTAGATGAAGATTACTTGGTTATCTACCTCCCGTCTCATCAACCCTTCTGTACAGCATTGCACCGCCATTACCTCTGCCTGAAGGACAGTAGTATGTTTCCCTAGGCTTAGAGAGATCGTGATTCTATCTTGTACCACATATATTCCGGCTCCTACTCCAGAGTCTGTTTTAGAGCCATCAGTGTACCAGTTGAGAACATAAAAGAGTATTTTGCTTGGGAAATGTATATTGTTATTTGTGCAAGTTAGTTCAAAGCACTCTTTGAACATTTTGGAAACACGAAAGCGAAACAGAAACAAAAAGGAGGAACATGTCGCGGGACACACGGTAGGAACTTTAGTTCCTTTCAAGCAAAAATTATGTAATACATCTGACGTTATGGATATACAATTTGCAAATTTCTCGGTGGTCGAGTAGTAAGCAAACCAGACTCTCACGCAGTATGTATGTATGTATGTATGTATGTATGTATGTGTGTGTTTTGGGGTGACATTCACTGAGACCTAAAAGATCTATTGTGCCCTCTTACTTCTACTCAGTTTCTGAGGAGAGTCTCAGGAACTAGTAGTTCCTTTAGTCCTATTTCCCGGAGGAATTTTGGGATGTCTGCAGGCTTCAACTTAGGCAAATGTTCCTCTTCTATCCAGTAATCTCCTAGGTGCTGTGCTACAGGATTCTGAAGTGCTGTGCAGTTGGAAAGTATGTGGATGGAGGTTTCTTCTTCTATTCCACAAAATCTGCATTCTTCTTCCTTCACTATTTTGAGCTTTTTCAGGTGCCCATTCAGGCGACAATGTCCCGTTAGGATCCCTGTTAAAACTCTTAGCGCAGTTTTACTTTGACTTATGCATTCTTTTGATCTCAATAGGTTGTAGTCACCCAGAAGAGTCTTTGATTGTATAAGCCCTACTAGATCTTTCCAATGGTCAGATCTTCCCTTTTTCTCGTTTTCACCTATTTCTTCCAATATTAAATTGGGGCTGATTCCGCAAAAGGGTTCAGGCCCCCAGAAAAGTATTTTAGTCCCCCTCTTTGCTAGTTCATCTGCTATTCCATTTTCTTCTATTTCAGTGTGTCCTGGAATCCATAGTAAGGTGACTATAGTTTGGCAAGTTTATCTGAAGCTATGCGGCATCAATGAGAGGCGAGGAAAAACATGGTGGCCATCTGTCAAACGTACAAATGGCGTACGGTACCTATTTTACCAAGTAAAACTGAAAATACAAATGTCACTGACAATACCAGCGCCACTGGATAAATCAATATCAGTCAATTGACGAAGTGAGAGGGAAGATCTTACGCACACGCTTGCCAATAAGAAGTCAGCTGGTCGATACAAATAACCAATTATGTAATTCGGAGGGTGTGGTCATTATGGTTTTCGTACAACGCTGCCAGAGCTTCAAAAAAATCAAAAAAAATTTTGATTAGAAGTTATATGACAGTTTATGGAAACTTTTAATTTCTAGATTTTTTCTTAAATGGGTAGAAAAAATATGCTGTTCGACTCCTGTGGATTGTCCATATCGCACTTGAACGATTGACCACTCCGCCTACGGCATCGTGCGATATGGCCATCATATTCACACTAGTTGCACAAACTACTATTTCTATCAAAGAAAAAACAACCTGCCAAATGTCAAATCAATTTATCCATCCATTTTTAAGTTATCGAATTAGAACATTCAAGTTTTCAAAATTTCAACACCCTGTATTTCGAAAAGTGAATGTGCTAGACCCCTTAATCCTTATATCATTTTGTCCAATTTTATTGAAATAAATTCCGAATAAAATAATTTAAATTTCTTCGAAATGAACGAAATGTCAAAAGTGACATTTATACTTCTCGATCAGTTTAAAATATATTTTGCATTTTGGTGAAATTGTTTTTATGCTATTTATTACTTTTCGACGTCTGAACGGTAAGTAAATCACTTACCGACGTGTTGAACTTAGAAACCAGTAAACACAACCTACCGTCCTGACAACCGATGCTGTAAATAAACAAAAAAGATCAATCGCGCAAAATAATAGTAAAAGTTTATCCGAACATATTCAAGTAGATCACCAGTACTGCGAATACCAGCTTTGCATAGATTTTCAATATATTGGTGGTTCAGTGGTAGAATGCTCGCCTTCCACGCGGGCGGCACAGGTTCGATTCCCGGTGCTCCGTAAACGAGAGAGAGACTCAGGAGAGAGCACACGTACGCAAGCAAGGCACATGACGAAGCAACGTAACATAACGTAACGTAACGGTCAGATCTTTTGCGTCGCGACCCCTGGTCGCTCAAACATAACCTGACGTAAAGAACTAAAGTTCCAATAATCCAAACAACAACAATAACAGAAATAATATGAATATCGATGTTGAGGTTAGACGAGATGTCAAAGTTCAAAAACTAGGCAAGCAAACCTATGGAAATAGCGGTCTGTCGTTTTGAAGGTCGTAGGCTCTTTGACGTCACAAAGGAGGGAAGAGTGACATCACGTTCAAAGCTCGCGATTGCATTCTGCACGTTTTATCATTATTTTAAGATAGGAATCCACCTCAAAAAAATACGGCAATTTGAAGCAATAAAAAAATTACTGAAAATACCCATTTTCTATTTCCCTCAGTTCGTTTTACCAAAACCACCGCTTATCTATAATACACATCAGAGTGTGAAGTGTTTATTTCAACCGCTTCCACTTCACTTCCGTTACCGGATAGAATATCATCGTGTTGCGCTACTGAACAACGCCGATATTTATTGACGTATGTATAAAATCCGACACAACTCATATTAATTCCATCTGATCGTATCGCGAGATTACAAAATATTATAAATTTGTTCGGTTCACGTGACCGGGACTCGAATGGCTTGATTTGTGTTGATCACAGCCCGGAGGGAAAATTCGCGTGGAGATATATATATATATATATATATATATATATACACTTCTCTCGCACCCTACGATCATTTCATTACACTAAAAAAATGATTATAACACGTAACGTCAATTATATTTTTTAATCAGGAAAATACACGGTGTATATTCGATATATAGTACATTTGTGCCGTTTTCTACAAGAATTTTAGACAATTGTTAACCCCCAGACTTTGTTATCTTAAACAGTGACACTGAAATTTTGTAATGCCATTTTGGGTCCTGTGGCATAACGCTATTGGAGTCAATTAAAATACAAACAGTGTAGCAAAGCTGCAATCACTGGTTCTGAACATTTGACATATCAAAAACTGTGGTTGTATAGTTTGGCAACTTTATCTGAAGCTACGGGGCATCCTTAGGAGGCGAGGAAACATGGTGGTATCTGTCATAAACGTACAAATGACGTACAGTACCTATTTATTCACCTAGTAAAACTGATAATAAAAAAGGTCACTGACAATATCAACGCCACAGGATAAATCAATATCAGTCAATTGAGGAAGTGAGAGGGAAGAACACACGCAGTCGCTTGCCAATAAGAAGTCAGCTGGTCAGGTCTTTCGATAAAAATCACCAATTATGTAATTCGGAGTGTGTGGTAATTATGGTTTTCGTACAACGCTGCCAGAGCTTGAAGAAGCCCATAACAAAGGATCCCGCGCTTTTCTTATGACAAAGTGGCGTCCCGTCAAATGTTATAAATTTTGGATATGATGTTGTACTCGACTTCCTGACCAAAAGTGTCCATGGGACCAATTCAATCCTATGACTAGTTTCCGATATACAGGGTATTAAAGTTGAAAAATCCTTGTTTTTCGTCACCACGTAATTTTATTATTAACAAATATATTATATGCATTTTTAATTGATAGTACCAATAATATGTTCTAGTTTATCGTAAACTTATACATAAATAGTTCAAAATGTCAACATATACAGGGTGGGACTCAATTATACAAGGACGAATTTTTGGAATTCTAAGAAATTCTTATATTGAATGAAAACAAGGTAAGAAATAAAAATTTAGTTCATATTCAATGTTCTGGCATCAAATATACTAGTTCTAGAGGTATTCCATACAGGGTGATTCTTAATGCAACTTAAAATTAGTTTTTTTCTATATGAAATAAATAAGTTACACCATGTATTTTAAAATTAGTTTTTGATGTTTAAAACGTATTGGTTACCTAGATATCAGTACTTTTCTTGAAATACAGGGTGATTTGCACATACATCTTGTTATTAAACCGACAAAAATTAGAGAAAATACACTTTTCCTGAATTACCCTGTATTTTATAATTAGATCCGTCAAAATGTTCAATTTATTTTGTTATGTTATAAGCTTAAAATAGTAAATGAGCTGAAAAGATTTTATAATCTTACTATGACCAGTTTTTCAGAAACAGGGTCCCGAGGGTAGAGTACTCAGCAAAATAGGGATAGTGAACAAAATTATAATCACATTTTTATTTATGGATACATTCCGAAGTGTACCGAACCATTGATAAAAAGATGAATAAATTACAAGTATTTAATCATACAGTAAATTAATAATAATAAAAGTTTCATTTAAAAAAATGAGAAAAATTGAAAGGAGAATAGCCTGGAGCATAAGGAAATATTCTCTATGGCCTACAGTTTTGGCATTTTGACTTTAGTTTTATGGTCTAGTTTCGATATGTCTGTTTGGTGTATTTGTTATTTCGTTCCCAGTGTCTAATTTTTATTTTATTTGTTTCTGTCTGGATGGATAGACGAGCCATAAACTTTTCCAATGAGGAAATTAAATCTCTTTTATCATTAGTGTAGTTCTGTTTCGTTCCACAAAGTGAAATGGTTCAGCCGATTCCTAAATATCCTTTGTCGCCGAGGGCCTTCAACAATATTCATAGCATCTTCTTCATCGTCGGTTGAAAGTTCCTCAAAAATATCTTGGATATCGTTTGTTAACATTGCAAAATTCAAAGAAAACAAAGTAAAAGCAATCAAAATATTCACAATATAATATAATTAAGGTTATAAATGCCAAATTGTTGACAGAACCGACAGAACAAAGCAATTATCAAATCGTGAAAACCTGGGTTTTCATAAAGTTATCTTTAATCGATACCTCTTCCACCCTCAGGACCCTTTTTCTGAAAAACTGGTCATAGTAAGATTATGAAATCTTTTCAGCTCATTAACTATTTTAAGCTTATAACATAACAAAATAAATTAAACATTTTGACGGATCTAATTATAAAATACAGGGTAATTCAGAAAAAGTGTATTTTCTCTAATTTTTGTCTGTTTAATAACAAGATGTATGTTCAAATCACCCTGTATTTTAAGAAAAGTACTAATATTTAGGTAACCGATATGTTTTGAACATCAAAAACTAATTTTAAAATACATGGTGTAACTTATTTATTTCATATAGAAAAAAACTAATTTCAGGTTGCATTAAGAATCACCCTGTATGGAATACCTCTAGAACTAGTATATTTGATGCCAGAACATTGAATATGAACTAAATTTTCATTTCTTACCTTGTTTTCATTCAATATAAGAATTTCTTAGAATTCCAAAAATTCGTCCTTGTATAATTGAGTCCCACCCTGTATATGTTGACATTTTGAACTATTTATGTGTGAGTTTACGTTAAACTAGAACATATTATTGGTATTATCAATTGAAAATGCATATTAATTTGTTAATAATAAAATTACGTGGTCACGAAAAACAAGGATTTTTCAACTTTAATACCTTGTATATCGGAAACTAGTCATAGGATTGAATTGGACCCATGGACACTTTTGGTCAAGAAGTCGAGTACAACATCATATCCAAAATTTATAACAATTGACGGAACGCCACTTTGTCATAAGAAAAGCGCGGGGTCCTTTGGAAAAGTGCTCATCCATTAATATTCATAAATTGAAAAAATATTGTTAATAGAAATAATCCAAGGAAACAAGCACTTTAAAGAATTAACGTTTAATCATATTGTTAGTATTGTTAATAATAAAAAGTACCTTTTTAATTATTATCACTACATACTTAGCACTTTAGCTTTTTCATAGTTTAACATAATAACAATATCGAATGTTTTCGACTGCATTCCTTTCACAGCTTCAGATAACCTTGCCAAAGTATACATCTCGGAGGATTCAAACAAAACATCAGTGGTACTGGAGGCACGTGCCAACACAGGAACACTGTACTCTAAAGTAACACATGTCTCATCCGAGATATAGACTTCTAGGATTGGAGCACACAGGATGGTTGCTTGCAGCAACAAATCTATCTAATATGTCACTGTAAATGTAGTTTATAGAAAGTTATAGTGATCAAAATTAGATTTTACTCTATGGCTGAATTGCATTGGGTAGTCTTTCCCATGAAAGGCTGACTATTTTTCTCAAAATTGTAAATTTTGAAATGTATATTTACGAAAAAAGTTACCATGCTTCGACTTTTCATAAAACTAATATTTTTGGTTAGTATTTGGTGATATAAAAAAGGAAAAGACAAAACAAAAAGTTTGCAAACAACTTCAGTCTAGAGAGAATTTTCCTAATTGAGCAAGTTATATTGAAAGTCATTGAAAGTACGGAACGAGAAAAGTTTTTCTCTCATATTTATTGCTCATGAACTTTTTCAAACAACTCATAAATTGAGAAAAACAAACAAAATTCATGGACACACGCAAAGAGCAATACGCGATATTTTCGCTTCGCCTCCTTAAAGAAATTGGTGAACAGTTCCATTTTATTTCGGGAAATACATTCCAAAATATCTGAATTGTTCGATATGTACGATAGTTGAGATAAAAACTTTTGTTATATTTGGAAACGGTTTTAGATAAGAAAAAATATATTTTTTTTATCATCGCATGGAAAGTTACATGAGCTGAGTTCGTTATTTGCATCGCAGAGGAGGTGGATTTTTGGTCACGTGATCATAGATTAATCTGAGCAAATTGCCATTAACGAACGGCCCGACCAATCATACATATAAACGAACTTCTAACCTCCCTTTTTGCCTGAGTCTTTCATTTTAGAGACTACGATTTTTTTGTTTGATTTTTTCGTTTTAGATTTTATTTTTCATTATTCACGACTATGTCTAGCCCTGAGGGAATTTTGGTAGCTATTCATGGTCCACAAACAGTACGAGATTTATCTAATGACAGGAGTGACTACAACATAACCTCATAACATGACAGATAAACAGATTAATCTTTCTCGTCGGTCAAAATATTCCGAGCAAACAGATTTACATCGGACTGATCTGAGCTGAATTACCCTACCTCCCTCCCCTACCACTAGATGTAATAAACGAACGATTCAGACTAAAAAGATTAATCGGACGCAAATAACGAACGCAGCTATGCTTAGGCTAGTTTTCATAATCAAAAACAGTCTAACCTATAGAAGTGAAAGTCCAATGGGATTACCTAGAATGAAAAAATGAGGTGTCAAACCCATCCACTGCGATCGCTGAAATTCTT